>CAUYON010013076.1:0-28303 GCA_963573935.1 Arctocebus calabarensis
ACAGGGGCTGGGGCGATTCACTCAGTTCCAGCCCTGTCCCTGATTGATGTTGCTGCTGGAACAGAACAAGTTCGCAGAATTTATTTCTGTCAAGGCTATTTTCCCTGATCAGACTGTGGCTGCAAATGGGTTTTACTCAGTCTGTGGGTTCCAGCCCTTTGTCTCAGCTTTCCTCCCCTGAGGGCCAGGTTAAGCAAAGCAGCCCCTCTGCGAGTATTCTAATCCCTGCTTTGTGTCCCAGCTGGTTCCGCCTCAGGAAAATCCTTTACGTGCCTTGGTTGCCGGTCCGCTCTGCCAGCACCGGCACCAGAGAAGCCGCCACTTCCCCTGGCCGCCCAGAAGACTGGGAGTGTCTCCTCAAAACATCCCCAGGGGTTCAGCTCTCCAGCTATTGTTCCTGGAGCTTGTTGCTGTTTCGTGCCTCAGGAGACCTTCCTACCAGCCAGGTCTCCTCACGGCTCTCTCCCCAAAACACTCCGAGCCAGAAAACCAGCACAGTTCAGCAAGTTTGCACCCATCCACACCCCTCAAGAAAATCTCCAAGAATCTGGACTCTGTGGGGAACAGGCCTCCAGACCTCGGGGTGAGAGTGGAGGAGAACACCGGGAACACCAACTTGCAGGTAGAGAGTACATACAGTTTTATGCCTGGCTGGAGAGCGCCACGGCATCCTATTAGGGGAAGGAGGTCTGGTTTTTAGAGGGTCTGTCCCGTGGGATAGAGTGGGAGGACATCCAAACTCTGTTCGCTTGTTTGTATGGAGGTATGGAGTATGCTGCCAGCCGATCTCATGTGGGAGGGGACTCCCGTCCGCTTGTTGATGTGCTCTGTACCTTTTTGTTTGTGTCCTCAGGGTCTCAGGTTGCCCTAGCAGGGTTGATGTGCGCTCTTTGACCTTTTCTTTTGGCTCAGATCTAAACCATCGGCTTTCTTGCTGAGTTTCTGTCCTTTAACTCTCCTTCTGGATGGGAACCTCTGCGGAAAGCTGGCTACAGATCACCATCTTGGCTCCTCCCCCCCTTTCCTGTGACTTTTAATGAATTTCTTCTTACATTTTCACAGTTCTATGACTTTTTCTCATAACTCTAGATAACTCTTGGTTGTATCTCGGCACCTCTATGTGTTGCCTCTAGTGCTGGCACAGAGGCTGCGCTCTCAGGATACCTGTTAATTTGCTGATTTGAGTGCAGCTGAGTGTTAAGTTTTGCTGGGGACTTAAAATATCCTGAAGGAGATGCTCATGTCTGAGCCATCTGCTCCTGACCTCCCATGCTTGGAATCGTGCTGCCACCCAGCAGGTGCCCAGAGCATGCGTGTTAATTGATCACTGACCTTTGACTTGCTTTCTCATTTTGACAAAAGCCAATATTCCTATCTTTGGGGAAGGCTGCTCCTGCTGTCACCTGTGGTCATTCAGGCCTTACTGCAGAATGGCTGCCTCTCAGATGGTTCTCCCACTGGGCAATGCCAAAACCCCTCACTACTGGCTTGCCGTCCCCTCTTGGAAGTGAGGTGCGCATCTCTAACTCGGTGTGTCCCAAACAGAACACCGCCTCTTCCCTCTCCATTCTGCTCTTCCCACAACCTTCTTCATCATGGAAAATGATGACTCCAAGCTTCCCATTGCTCAGGTACAAAACTTTGGAGTAGGCTTTTACGTCGCTTTTCCTCTCACACCCTATATCCAGTCTGCAGTCAATTCTGTTCAGTTCATCTTCCAAGTATATCCAGATTCTGACTGCATCGGGCTTTTAAAATAAACTTTTCCTTCCTTGCTAAAACTTTACTTGCTCTTGGTCTCTTTAATTATTTCAGCGACTACCTCAAACCATCACCCCACTGCTCTAACGATGTTTCTCAGCCAATCAGTAACTCACTCCCTTGGATGGGGTCCAGGTTGACTCACATTGGGCTGTCAGATGTCCTCAAACCCTGGGCTGCATCATTAAATGGTTTCTATGTGTCCTGAGAGGCAAGAGCTCTTAAGGTTGGCTTCTGTGGGGGAAAGTGATTGTGATGGTTTAAAACAGTGACATACCAGTGTTGGGAGGGGTCAGGGACTGGTCCCACTGAAGGGATTTTGTGTATCTGTTTAAACAGAACAACAAAGCAGGTGAAAACAAACCATTGGTGGGATCAATTTCTAAACCTCCCTCTACCACATTGGTCTGAACTTTTAGGCTTCATTTGATTTAAAAATGTGGTCACAAGTTCTTTGGCACATCTCCCATCAAAGGATGGAACAGAGTCTATATCCTGCCCTTGAATCTGGTGTGCTCTGTGAACAATGGTGTTATCAGTAGAGAAAAGTCAAGTAATGTTGTGTGATTTCAAGGCTAGAATGCATCCTTTGCCTTGTTTTGTTGGAAAACTTGCTCTTGCAGTCCTGAGCCACCATGAAGAGCTTAACTCTCTCAAGACTTCCATGCTGGAGAGGCCACCAGGAGGCAATCCAAGGGACTGTCCCAGCTGAAAAATCTCACCCTTAAGCCTTCCCAACCAGGCACCAGGCTGTGAATGAAGAAGCCCTCCAGACTTAACTGTATGTCTTCACTGCACTTTGAGCCATCTTAGCCCAGGATAGCCAGGAAAAGAGAATGTTCCCAGCTGTGGCCTTTCTGGATTCCTGACCTACAAAATCTTTGAGGATAATATAATAGCTGTTATTTTATGCTGCTAAATTATGGGATTGTTTTGCAGCAATGAATTGCTGGAACAGTGGTATATGGGGAAAGCACTAGCTTTGGAGTCAGTTAGACATCAATTCACATGCCACGTACACCTGACTAGCTCTATGACCTTGGACAGGGTTGGATAGAGCTTTAGAGTAGGGATAACATTACCTGTATTTCAGTTTGATGTGAAGTCAAATAAAGTAATATATGTCCAAGGACTATCACGTTGTTGGAGTTTGGAAACAAAAACCTTAGTTTTCCCTTTTCTTTCCTTCCCTTCTACCGAAGGACAGTGAAACAATAATCTGACTATATGCATGTTAGTTAGACACGTGAGCCTGTCCAGTGCACACTGAGATCCCAGCGTGGCCACCCTCCATCAGAGCTGCTGGTTTACTTGTCCGTGTGCCCTGCCTGTCTCCCCAGACCTGTGAGCACCTCTTAGCAGGGCCTGCTCTGCATAAGCTCAGAGCTCAGCCTAAGGCTTGGTTCTAAGTAGTTGCTTGATAAATGTTGTCAAAGAAATGTGTTGAAGAAATGTCAACAAGTTGAAAGCTGAGCCTGTATGTGTGAATTCACAGTGGGATAGGGGAGTGTAAAGAATTATATCTGTAAGAATTGAACCTAATTTTTTTTTTTTTAGAGACAGAGTCTTATTTTGTTGCCATCGGTAGAGTGCTGTGGCACCTGCCACAGCGCCTGGCTATTTTTTTGTTTCAGTTTGGCCAGGACTGGGTTTGAACCTGCCACCCTTGATATATGAGGACAGCGCCCTACTCACTGAACCACAGGCACTACCCATTCAACCTAATTTTTTTAAAGTTGGCATCAACGATACCCAAAGCCTGACACTTGACTGCCTGGGGTCAAATCCTGGCTCATTCCTTATTGGCTGTGTGACCTTAGGAAAGTTATATAACCTCTCTGTATCTACCTTTCTCCATCTATAAAAGAGGAGAAAATAATGGTATCTATTTATGTTTGTTGCAATGAGTAAACACTGCACATAAGGCCCCTATCTTCATGTGATTCAGACACCTATTAAAACGTGAGAAAGCCTGCTGTAATAGGCCTTAGCTATGATAATATTATAAGATGGAAAGAATTGTCGTACATTTGAAAATTCTTCTTAAAAAATTTGTACAACCCCAATATGCAGGGCTTAACAAAATGGCATTGGGGACAATGCCAAGGACCACCAAACACTCATCCAGCAATATGCTCTCTTCTTCCCTTCCTATTCTGCCCCACCCTTCAGCCCTTCCTCTCTTGTGGCTTGCGGGCTAACATGCACACCTTACAAGAGGCCCTGAATGCTATCTGCAATTCAAGTGTTGTTCATTTCCCACTGCTTATTCTAGGCAAAGGGAAATGGTATTCACTGTATCCTGTGGACAGTTGTTGCTTTGTATTTATCAGAAGCATCTTAATATTGATGCAAAAGAAGCCATGCTGTATAAAATAATTTAAAGCACTTTATTCTGAGCCAATTTGAGGACCATAACATGGAGCCACACCCAAGTAGTCTTCAGCAAGCAGACTTTTGGTGGTGGGGTGACAGTTTGGTTTTATACATTTTGAGGGAGACAAGAATTACATGTAAAGTCATAAATGAATATGTGGAAGGTGTACATTGATTTGGCCCCAAAAGATAGGGCATTCAAAGTGGGGGTCGGAGGGTGGCTTACAGGCTGCAGGTGGGCTTGAAGCTGACAATTGGGTGAAAAGGTTAGACTGTGTCTAATAGACCAGGAGTTGGTGAGAAGGAATGCTGAAAGGGAATGCTGATAAGGGTCTGTTAATCAGACACAAACTGCAGGACATATCCCCAGACTCAAGTGGTTTGTTGTGGACCTACAGATATGTCTTGCATAGTCTTGGGTCTGTTAATGTCTCAGATGACATCTCTAAGGAGGCAGGAGAACATAATGATGTATGTCTGATCTCCTTTTTCCAGGCTAGCAACTCAGTTTTAAGGGATCCCCTTGGCCAAGAGGGGGGACCAGTCAGTCAGTTGCTGGGGGGAGCCTTCAGATTTTATGTTAGTTCACATTCCTTTGTTAACAACCTGTGAAGCACTCCTGAAGTTTCATCCCAAACTAGGAACCCATTTAAAAAAAAAAAAATTCCTTTGTATGAAGTCTAGACATCTTCACCAGTTAACACCTCTGCTACTCTTATGCCAAATTAACTAGTATGGTTTATTCCTGGAGAGGTTTTTCTTAGGAATACCTACCTCTGCTAACTGCTCACATCACTGCGGTGATAGTTCTTAAGATAGTTTTTGGAATGAAGGTAATTATTACTTGTAAAATCCCTGCAAACTGACTACTCATTAAAATTTCATTAATGATTTCTCTGGGTGTATTAAATCTGATACTTTAAAAAGCATACCACTCTATTATATTTCCTTTAATGTTGTCCACTATTTTAATAGCCTCAGCACGTTTTAATACCTTAATGCGAGAAATGTGAAATACCTTAATGTGAGAAAAAGCAAGGTAGAGTGATTGAATTAAAGTCAACGTCCCGGCACAGTATTTTGCACACTCCTGCCCCATTCCCATGCTTCACTAACTCTATAGAAATCAGCAGTAAAAGCAGGGGAGGCTTAGAACAAATTCTGGGAAAACATCAGTTAGAAAATCAGTGGATTCTGCATGAGGGTTCCTTGGGTCCTTGTGCTGTCGTTTGTCTGACTCAGGGCCACCTAGGACTGAGGATGTAAGGCATGTCTTTCCTTTCTTGAAATTCCTTCTGTGGCATCATGGTGGGTGACTGAGTTTTCCCCAGGGGGAGCAGGCAGGTATGGCCACATGGCTCTCTGAACCTTGTGACCAGGTTGAGCAGGGAGGTAGTGCCTGGGTAGTAGCAGAACTGGACTCTATGTCTATTCTGCACAGAAGCTCCAATTCCTCTCTCCCTGATGGACTACCTGGCTTCCTCTGCCCCACACAGTGATGGCCTAAGACACGCCAGCCCACAGATGTAAAATGCTTTGGAACAAAAAGGAGGAATGAAGAAGTGACAACTCATTGAGGCACCTGCCTCCTCCTCCATCTGAGATTTGATGATTCAGTTGTGGCCAAAGAAAGCTGATGTCTTTATGTTGCCAAAGGGAGTCATTCAAATCTGCAAAGCCTCCCAAGCCATCCCAAGATCAAAGGTTTTCTGGACCTAATGATCTCCCTCAATGCAGATGCTATTGTTTTAATATAATGAAAAACACAGTGAAATCAAAGGCTTAGGATGGCCCCCATCATTCATCCTCTCAATCTATGCAAGTGTATTTAGTAATCAGGGAGCGCAAGGCAGGCTGCTCTATTATCCAGGTTATTACGAACTCGGCAATGTTTACTTTCTTATTATAGTTTTCCAATTAGTGGGAGAGCAATGGCAATAGTCCAGCTTGGGCTCTCCAGGGAGATGCCTGAAATTTTACATGCAATTCAAAGGAAGAAGCTATCAGGGCTGTGACTTGTGCTAATCTTCCCTTTTCACCAAGGGATTAGCTGGAGAGCTGTGGTTTTTCAGTTTTAATCAGAGGAGCTGCTGAAACTTTCATCATGGCCTTTGAATTATGCCTGTGGCTGCTTCCATTACCTGATGAAGCGGGTCACCGGATCCTTCTCAAGGATTCGGGATTATCAGGGCTTTCTAGAATTGGCAGCTGTGTGGTTGCTCATGTCCTGCTTTGAGCCTAGTGAACCTTTCCTCTACTCCTGTATCCCTCTGACCCTCAGCTCCAGCCACCCTGGGCACCCCACTGGCCATCCCCCTCTGCTTGTGCCCTTCACCTGCCCTGGAAAGCTCTCCTCACCTTCCTCTTCAGCTACCACACTTCGCCAACTCTCTTACTCCTGAGGACAGCTTCCCCACACAAATCTCCTTCCTCTCAGGGAAATCTCCTTCCTCTCAGGGCTCTAGAGCTTCAGCAGCCTATAAATAGAAACTTGCTTCTTTAAAAATAAAAGTATGCTAAGATCTGATCATAAGAGCAATTTATTTTCAGAATACAATACAAATCACCATAATAATCCCACTGCCCCCAAAGGTAATCATTTTTAGCCTTTTAGTGATAGTTTTCATAGATATATATTAAGGTATTTTTTTTACTTGATTGTATGCCATGGCTTTTTCTCATGTCATTGATAATTTTTCCATAGGCTGATTTAAAATGGCAGAGTACTGCTTTGTGATATAAACATGTTGCTATTATTTTCAAAACAATTCTTTACATTTAGCCATTTAAGGAGCTTCTAATTATTTCTGTCATATAAACTTTGCTTTGGTGAATGTCTTTTCACACATCTGTTATTATTTCTTTAAGATAAATTCTTGGAAGTGAAATTGCTGAGTTAAAGAGCATGCATATTGCAGGAGAAATAAAGTAATATTTTTTGTTAGCCACCACAAGGTTCAAGCTGATACTTGTAGGATAGATAGGGAAAATCTTCTCCTCTCTTTGAAAAATTACCAAAAATGAGCATACAACATGCAGACTATTAAGAGAAAAGGTATACAAAATTTATGTAATTTGTATAGCACAGGAGACTCATAAGAGAATGATTACCCAGAGAGCTTATATCTTCTTCTTGAGAGAAGAAGGGGGATGGGGTGTGTAGCAGTAAATGATTTTAAGAGAGAGAACTGGACCCTGGAAGCAGACATTACGTTGTGAATGATTCTCTTTGGAAATTGAAGGGACCAGGGAACAAATAATGATTTAGGACAAAGTTCAAAGTTTGTCTGTTCGCTAAGTGTGATGTTTAATTTTTGGTCTCTTCATCTGTGATATGAATTTTAATCTCCAGTTAATGAAACTTCAGGGAAGAAATCAAAGTCAATTGTGTCCCTTTTGTGGGATCTGGTTTCTTGGTAAATAAGGAAACTTCAGAGAAGAGGTTCATCCTGTGCTTTGGGAGAGACAGGGGATTGAGAGACAGGTGTTGGGGACTGGGAGAGGGGGGAAGGTTGGAGAGCCTTTGAGGCTGCTTCTTTTGTTTGTCACATCAAAGCACCATAGTCGGGGTGTCATTTTCTAAACATTACACCACACACATCCCATAACAAAAGACAGATCAATAGGAGAAAAGCACAACAAATATATTTAACCAAAGTTTTATGTGACATAGGACCCTTCAGAATGAAAACCTGGAGACTTGGAAGTTCTTGGAAAAACTGTATTTTTTTATTTTAAGTCTGCTGAAAGAAGTAATCCATGATTTTACCCATATTGTCTTGCATAAGTTGACCAGACACTGAGCAGCTGGCCATGTCTGACTGGTCTTCTTTCTGCTGCAGTAAATGTGTCCCATCTTTGTTAGCCACATGTACTAAAGATGATGACTGTGAGGCTGGGCTCAACTTTTGCCCTTACTACTTCCCTGTTGTGTGTTGGATGCTTCAGGAGAGGGAGCGACTGAATGAGGGCAAAAGATGGGGACCATTCTTCTCAGTTTAAGGCTTTGCATAAACAGAGGCTAAATTCTAGTTAAGAGATTCAGTAGCATCACAGCAACCTCTCCTTTCTCGCTCCCTTTTTTAAATCCCCAAGGCATCCTTCCTCATGATCTCAATAAGCTGAATCTTTCATTTAATGGTAATAATTATGGTAATAATTGTAGATAATGTTACTGAGTGCTTACTATATGCTCAAGAGAACACAGTCAGGAAGTGTTGGAGTTTCCATTTAAATTCAAGTAGCCTGGCCATGTCAAAATAATTACATACCATGGCCTCTCAGTTCAGCCTACTGCATTCAAAATCTTATTTGGCCATTTTCAAGCTGGGTGACTTTGGAAAAATTACTTAAGCCTCTCTAAGCCTCAATTCCTGTAGCTGTAAAACAGGAATAATGAGAGTACCCACTGTATAGGCAGTGCTTGGCAAATGAAGTATCCATGTAGTGCTCAGCCCTAGATAAGTGATGAGTCAGTGTTCTTGTGGCAGTGGCAGCTGTTCTGCAAAATCTGCTCTTTCTTTTTTATACAACACTATTTTATCCCACTTTACCTGGGCATGTGGTTATATGGAATAAAGAATCTTTTTTCTAGCACCAATGAGTCAGTATGGTCACACCTAGTTCCAACTTGTCACAAGGAGTCAAAGGCTCAATCTTAGAGTACATAGGGCCTCAGAAATCGTCTCCTTCTTTATGACATAATATGAGGTTTGAGACCAAGCCACACAGACATCACCTGGGAAATGCAGACTCTGAGACTCTACCCACCTGCATTTTAACAAGATTTCAGGTGATTCTTGGCACTCTTAATGCTTGAGATGCCCTGATCTGGTCTAATAATTATCTCCTTGTCTCTTCCTCCCAAGTTCATCACCTCCTCCTTCTCCCTTTGCACCCTATCTTCATTGAGTGCCCCCAGCCAGTGCTCTCTTTCTCTCTGATACTGCCATATAGCAGAGGAATAGGACAACTTGATACCAGTTGATAGGATATCTTTGAAAAATTGCTCACCCTCCTATCCAGGCCTTCAAGGCCTATCCACCTTGCCTTATATTCTGGACATCCCCAGTCCACCAGGCTTGGCTCTGACTCATATAGAGATGGCAAGAGTGTGCATGGAACCATATTTACCAGCTGCATGAATGTGAAACATGTCTCTGATAAGCCCCAGAGGAGGCTGTCATCAATATAGGTGGGAGGTCTGGCCTTGGGCATGGATATCAGACTCCAGGAACGAAAGAGCTAGAATAGCTGAGTGACCAAAGATGGGGACTTTGACTAATGTCACATGAACTAATCCTTAAATCTGCTAGCAGGGACCCAGTGGGTGCTATTAGAAAGACCAGTAAATGAATCATGTAGAATTATCTTTTCAAAGTTTGCAAAAGTCAATTTGCTCTTTGCTCTATTTCTCTGTACTTAAAGTTCAGCTTAATTTAAAGTAGCAAATGTTTATTTAGCTCCTACTACCTACTGAGTTGTATGTAGGGTCGAAGAAGTGATGGTCTCTACTTCCCTGCTCACAAGTAAAGATGCAGAGAGACATAGTTCCAGTTCCTGTGGATAACTGGAACTAAAGAGGACCTGAGATGGTGCTGTGGTGTAGACAGAGACCTACGAGAGAAGGATCAAGTATGGAGGAAGATGGCAGAAACCCAACTGTCAACCCAAAGCCTAGGGTCTTGCTTCTTTCTCATTAACATCAGCCTAATTTTGATCAGGTATTAGGTGATCATGGGTTGCAAGAGAGTTGGATCTCATATAACTTCAGGTTAATGAAGAAAGGGAGGATTTTAATACTTTTTATAAAAATACACTATTGGAAGTAATCATCTTCCTTTGTCATCTACTTATGTCTTTTCTTAAGCTCTCTCTTTCCATTGGAACATAAGACTTTGGCAGAGGGATTCTGCCTGTCTTTTTCAGGGCTGTACCCCTACAACTTTAGGAACAACAGCTGGTGTGTGTAGACATTCACATGAAATATGCAGGCCAACCCATTCAGGCTACTCATTTCAATTCAACAAATAATTATTAAATTTTTGATTGTGTATCAGACCCTGTGTTGGGCCCTAGGGACACTGGTGAGCAAATGCAGATCTGGGAAAACAAACACAAAACATGTTACTATAGGAGCTTCTCAGTTAAGAAGCACATGGGGGTTCTGGGAGAAGGTTGTGCATAGAGAAGGCATAGAAGCTATGGAAACTCTGAGAAACCCTGCCCTATCCCTCTTGGACCTGTGCCTCTCTTCTTAAGAACAGCTGAGGTCCACAGTAGAGAAATAATTGCCACACTTATTACCTTCTGGTTATGTTAATTATTCTGAAATTGTTCTATTTGTTCTACCACTGATTATTTCACAGGAATTTAATTATTTCCAAATAAATTTCTTCATTTTCTACTGTACATGAACAGTTTTTAAGATATGTTTAAAGTCAAGAATATTAAAACAGGAGGGAGGCGGCAAGATGGTTGACTACAGACATCAGTCATCAAATTGTCTCAAAAAGAAGGAAAAGTTTTAGTTGAAAAAAAAACTTATCTCCAGTGTAATTCTGAGGGAAGAGTGCCAGAACCTATTGGAGATTCCATGGGAAGAGAATGCACAACAGAACAGAAAGAAGCAAGATTTTGCTGGAAGTCAACCCGTAAGGGGCTTGAAGCTCGGCAGAAAGGCTGCTGCTGGCATCTTGGGGGCTACAGACTACAAGGCAGATTTAGCACCAGGCAATCCACAGCAGAGCCATGCAAGGCTGCCTGTGTTCAAGCCCCAGCCTGAGCCCTGAGCCCCAAGTGAACGCTGCCGTGACTGCCTCCCGTGGCTGGTTCTGGGATACTCTGCTGCTGCTGGGAATACAACAGGTGCCATGCGAGTCTCTAGTGCTCCTCTCTGCCAAGGGAAAATTTCTTCTGTGGCTGCCCGCGAAAGCTGGTACAGGGTCTAGCTACTGTCACTGGGTGAGTGTATCCTGAAGCCACCATGAGGAGGTTGATCAGCTGAAAGAGAGTGGTTTTAGGTTTACAAAAAAATTGATTCAAAAAGTACAGAGGAAGATGGTGGACTAGGAGCAGCCCCTGAACATGGCACTCTCAAGAAAAGCAATGTAAACTGCAGGCAGATGCCTACCTGCAGATAGCTCAGGAAGGAACACTGTGACATCAGAGAAGAGAGGTGGGACACTTGGAGTGAGGGAGAAAGTGACCAGGTGATACATTTGACAATACTGGAGGTAACTGTGGGAAGGCTTTTCTACCTGTAGGGAAGATTAGGAGGATAGAGCACTGGGCAGCTGTTGCTCACCCCACAGGAACTGTGGCTGACGTATGACAGGGCTCCCTCCTTTACTACAAGCCTCTGTCTGGACAGAGACCTGCCTAGACTCTGTGCAGAGTCGTTGCACTGGACAACAGGCACAGTGGGGATTGGGTGGCAGCCAATTCTAGGTTTCTACAGCTAAAGCCATTCTATGATTTTGGGTTCCCAGTACCAGGCTGGTATAAGACTCAACTTTGTGGCAGTGGCCTTCACATTCCTCTCACCAGGCTGGAGGAAGGAAAGAACTAAAGACTAAAGTCTCCTCTGGACTGTACCTGTGACTGGAAGCCAAATACCCCTCTCCTATAGTGTAACAGGATCTGAGCATGGGAGTTGACTGGGTGCTGTAGGCTCTGACCTGGGATGCTTTGGGCAGTGTTTCAGTGGGTCCTGGGGGAGAGGGGAGAGCTCTGCAATCTATGGTCCATTGAAAACAAATTCCTCCCAAGTGACTTGGCATATGCATGGTCCCTAATCCCGTGGAACAGCCTGCTGCCTGCTTGGCCCTACCCCTGCCCTCCAGGTCAGATCACTCCTGATGCCTATGCAGCCCTGCTTCCTGCTCTTAGGCTCTGTTCAAAAGCCTGAGTTATGCTTCCCTCCATTTCCTGGCCCTGAGGCAGAATTCAAACCTCCACTTCTGTGGCTCCAGAGCTCCCTCCATGTGTAGGACACTGCTGTTGAGATTTTAGTACTGCATCTGGACCCTGAGACCCCAACTTTGAGCTTATATCACTGCCAGAGGGCCAGCAGAACTGCCCTAAGGTCGAATACCCTACCAGGGACCCTTAGCCTTGAGCTACTTGTATACCAGGACCTGGTTTGAGCAATGCTCACAGGCTGATAACCCATGACCACTGCCTAGATAGTGTCACCCAGCTATCAGCATCACCCTTATAGACAGACCCCAGGCAGAGAAATCCCCACAATGCCAGCCTCTGTGGAAAAAGTCTTGCCAAGCTCCCATCTTGAACTTCCTATAAATATTTGATTATTAACCCAATGCCCAGAACAAAGATCATCCAGCAAAGGCTTGAACAATGACAACCAAAGGTGAACAGGACAAAGCAGAACAGCTACAGAACAGGTGCATTATAGGGTTCTAGTGTACACGCCTCTACCCTGCCACATCAACATTCCAGGGTAGAAGGAGGAGTGCCATATAGGGACCTCCCCTTCTAATTAAGCAGAATTCCCAGTGAAGAACAGATGCCCTGCCAACCTATTATCCCTGAATTGAAAAAAGGGGTTTCACATTAGAAGAGACTAGCAAAGAACTCTGGCACGATAAAAAACAAAAGCAAACAAACAAAAAACCCGAAAGCCTGTTCAACACTCCCAAGGGATCATAATGGAGCTATAGTAGTGAATTTCAGAAATGGATGGCAAATGAAAAGAATAGAATTGAAAATAAAATTGAAATACAACAAAGAGAAGCCAAAAATATTTCTAAAAATTAATGAAAAGTCACTAGAGATCTAGATAACACAAGAAAGGGTACAACAGAACTAAAGAAATGAGTCATTTAGGGACATTTTTTTGTTTTGTAGGGACAGAGTCTCACTTTGTCACCGTTGGTAGAGTGCTGTGATGTCACACAGCTCACAGTAACCTCCAGCTCCTGGGCTTAGGAGATTTCTCCTGCCTCAGCCTCCCGAGTAGCTGGGACTACAAGCGCCCGCCACAACGCCAGGCTATATTTTTTTGTTACAGTTCGGCCATGGCTGGGTGTGAACCCACCACCCTGGGTATATGAGGTCAGCACCCTACTCACTGAGCCACAGGCACCACCCTTGTTTAGGGGCTTTTAAAACAGCAGAAAGCTGCAACAACAGACTAAGCCAAAGAGAAGAAAGAATCTTAGAGCTTGAAGATAAGGCTCTCAAGCTAACTCAGTCTTTTGAAGAAGCAAAGAAGAGAACTAGAAGGTGAAGCAATCACTTAGAGAAATATGGACTATGTGAAGTGAACCAACATATGAATTATATGTATCCACGAGGAAGAAGAAGAAAGAGCTAAAAGCATGGAAAATCTATTCTTGGGACTTATTGAAGAAAACATTCCTAGTATCACCAGAGATCCATATATTCAGATACAAGATGTTGATTAAATATCAGGAAGATTCACAGCAAATAGGACATTTCTAGACACATACTAATCAACTTGGCCAAAGTCAAAATGAAGGAGAAAATTCTACAAGCCATTAAATGTAAGCAACTCTTTCTTACAAAGGTGAACCCATCAGGTTAACAGCACACTTCCTTTTGAAAGAAAAAAAGAATATGGCATTTTATTTTCACTTAAGGCTCTACACAGTACATGAATTTAGAAATAAAATCATTGTAGGTTTCTGAAATATTAATACCTTACAATGTAACACACTATTCTCACCAAAGCAGCCACATTAGCTGTTCATATTTGGTCTTTATTGTAGTTATTGATATACATGATGTAATATGAAGTGCCCAGTACCATTTAAATAATATGTTACAACAGACATGAACTAAGTTTCAATATTCCATCTTTGGAACAAATTACACTTATTTACATGTTAAGGATCGGTGGCTATATTGATTTTATTGTTAGTTCTAATGATTGATTTTAAGGTACAGGGGTTTTCCAGATCTTATTTCCTTTAGTTTTTAAAACTAATAATTCTTATTAATGTTTATAAAAGATAGTGTGGAAAAAAAGGTAATGTTAACACAAGGTACTTTTAGAAAATATTTGAGGTATTATGTAAGGTATTGCTATTGGAAAAAACTAGGTATTTTCAAGCACAACACTGAAATATTATAGCTGTGTTTAAATGAATTGTTTTAAAATAGTGGTAATTATACTATATTACATAATGTTCTAATATTTAAATCTCATAATTACAATTTGAATATACAATATGGCTTCATTTGGAACTAGGCACAGCTTCTGAAGCATATTTTTCAGGTTTGCTTTTCACATAAATTAAAGTTTAAGCTGGTCCTTAATTTGGAGAATTATAACTATCTGGAAGCCTAACAGCAAACTTATCAGTGGAAACCTCACAAACCAGGAGGGAATGGGGCCCCATCTTTAAGCTTCTCAAACAGAACAGCTTCCAGTATAGAATTTTTTCCTACAAAACTAAGTTTCATAATTGATGGAGAAATCAAGCCTTTTCTAGATAAGCAAATACAGAGAGAAATACTGTCCAGGAAATACTCAGAACTGCATTATACACAAAACAGCACAATAGATATCCATCAGTGTTAAATCACCTCAGAAAGCTGCCGCACAATAGCATAAGAGAGGAAACAAAGTAAGAAGGTACTACCCAACATGATGAACAGAACAGCATCCCACTTATCAGTTCTGTATCTTAATGTTAATGGTTTAAATGTGTCACTCAAAAGACACAGGCCAGCAGAATGGACGAAAAAACACAACCTGAGTATCTGTTGTCTCCAAGAGACACACCTAAAATACAAGGATGCATGCAGTCTCAATGTGAAAGGATGAAAAAAAAAAAATCCCACGTAATTCCAAACCAAAAGAGAGCTGGTGCAGCTATTCTCGTATCAGACAAAATTGACTTTAAAATCAATGATGATAAAGAGAGACAAAGATGGTCATTATAAAATGGTGAAGGTAGCAATTCAATAAGAAGACATAACAGTCCTAAATATATATGCACTTAACACAGGAGCTCCCACATAAATAAAAAAAAAAAAAACTATTGGAGGGGGGCGCCTGTGGCTCAAAAGAGTAGAGCGTCAGCCCCATATGCTGAAGGTGGTGGGTTCAACCCAGCCCCAGCCAAAAACTGAAAAAAAAAAAAAAGTACAGGAGTTAAGTAAGAAAATAAATAGCAGCATTGTAATTTCTGTGGACTTCAACATCCCACTATCAGAATAGACAAATAAATAAAGAAAAATTGAACCTAACTAAGAACCTAAAACAAATGGACTTAACAAACTTTTGTAGAACATTCCACCCCTAAATTACTGAATATACATTCTTCTCTTCAGTTCATGGGACATTCTCCAAGATTGACAACATCTTAGACCATAAAATGTATCTCCACAAATTTTTTAAAATAGAAATCATAACATGTATCTTCTCAGACCACAGAAGAATAAAATTAGAAATCAATTCCAAATCAATTTCTACACAAAGTCATGGAAATTAAATATCCTACTGCTGAATGATTATTGGATCAATAACAAAATTAAGATGGAAATCAAAAGATTCCTTGAACTGAATGACAAAGAGGACATAAGATATCAATATCTATGAGATTGAGCAAAAGCTTTTTCCTAATGGGAAAAATCATAGCCTTAAATGCCCACATCCAAAAGTGAGAAAGTTGGGGAATTCTGGGAAGATGGCCGACTAGTAGCAACCCTCAGCAGAGGCTCCTGAGGAGAGGAAGAAAAACTGGATGGAATCGGACTCTATAAAGCCAAAGATGGGGAGCTGAACCAAGAAAGAATTTCGGCAAGCTGTAACTCCAAGGAAGAGCATTCAAGAAACCAAATTACAGGTACAAAGCCTATCGACTAGAGGATGGGAGACCCCTCCCCCAAGTAGGAGGCCTGCCACAGGTATCTGCAAATGAGCAGGGAATAAAAGACCTCTCATTTTACCTTGTTGGAGAGAGCCACTAAACTCCAGGTCTCTTTCTCCAGGGAGGTCCCACATATGAACCTAGATACCACCCTGCCAGACACAAAATTGAACAATTATTCCCCCCCCAAGTCCAAACTCCAAGTCCACCCTTTCCCCCTCGCAGTTCTGCCCCCTGCAGAGCACAGAATGTTTGGTCTTGTCCTGAGAGAACTGGGCATAGTGTGAACTGCCAACCATCAGGACAGAATCTGTGACTAATGGAGAAGAAAAAGGGTGTGGGATGAAGGAGACACTTGGCGGGAGGAGGAGCAGTGGCTACACCCAGCCAGTGGTTCAGGCTGTGTCTGGCAGGATGGGGTGCAGCACTCCTGGCTCTGACTGTGATACTGGAATTTCACTCTTCAGTAGGTCCTTGGTCTCAGGGATTTGAAGAATGAACTTACGGACCACAGATCAGTGGTGAGATAGGACTTTTATTAGAAGTTAGAAAGGAATACAGAAAAGCACCAGAGCTTTTGGAAGGGGGAAAGAACTGAGGAACTCACTCGGGAGTCTTCACATGGGCTCTTTTATCTAGGGGTCTGAAATGTAGAAGATTACACATGGCTGGCAGTTGGTTCTTTACAGTCTTTGTCCCTGAGAAGGAATTAGAGTGTGTGCTCTACCCAAGGTAGAACCATCCAAAAAACCACCATAGAATGCTTTGTTCATGATCTTATCAGAGCCCAGATGGTGTGTCCTGAAAAAGGCAGTTTGCTTGTGCCTGGGAATAGGGGTCTGACCTCTAAGTTCACCTGTGTCTAGAGAATGGGAGGTTCCCTGTCTAGCCCTGAGTGGTGGAATCCTGAATCAACAGCACCCACAGCCAGAGAGTAGTTGCCCTGTGTGGACTGAGTTCAGCAGACAGGGCTGGTTCTCAGCCCCTGCTTGACCTGCAAGCAGAGGCTTGATAGGCATAGACTGCAACCTGAGAGCAAGGATGTGGTCTCCTGATTCCAAAAGAACCCTTGAGCAGTGGCTTACTGGGTGTGAACCAAGACCTGAGGGCTAGGGCGTTGTCCACTGTCTCCAGTGGGGCTGATGGGCAGAGGCTTACCAGGTGAGGACTGAGACCTACAGGTGGGGTGCGGGGCCCCAACTCTAACAGAGCCTGTGAATAGAGGCTTGCCAGGCAGTGGACTGAGACTGGCAGGCAGGGGCATGTTCCCCTGACTCCAACTGGTTTGGCAAGCAGGGGCTAGCTGTGTGTGGACTGAGACCAGAGGGCAGGGCCCAGTGCCCTGACTTCAACAGAGTGTGTGAACAGAGGCTTGCCAGGCAGTGGACTAAGTCTGGCAGGTGGGGGCATGGTTCCCTGATGCCAACCAACCTGGCAAGCAGAGGCTAGCTTTGTGTGGACTGAGACCGAAGGGCAGGGCCTGGTGCTCTGCCTCCAACAAAGCCTGCAAATAGAGGCTTACCAGGCAGTGGACTGAGACTGGTAGGCAGGGGTGTGGTCCCCTGACTCCAACTGGTCTGGCAAGCAGAGGCTAATTGTATGTGGACTGAGATGGCAGGGTGGGGCCCAGTGCCCTGACTCTAACAGAGCCTGTGAATAGAGGCTTGCCAGGCAGTGGACTGAGATTGGCAGGCAGGGGTGTGGTGCCTTGACCCCCAACTGGTCTGGCAGGTAGAGGCTAGCAGGATGTGAACTGAGACTGGTGGGGAGAGGCATGGCCCCTGGTTCTAGCTATGCCTATGAGCAGAGAAGCAAACAACAATGTGGGCTGATTCTGGCAGGTGGGAGTGTGGATCCCTGGCTCCAATTGTGCTGTCGGAGACCCTTGAATCCCTCTCTGTTGGGCAGGGTTTGCACTGCCTAAGACAATGTGGTTGGAACCCATGTCTTGGGCTGTCCACTTGGGGACCTTCTGAGATTGACCTTCGAGTTCTGTAGCAGAAAAGAATTGAAGGGTGGGAGCTGGGCACCATAGCTATTGTATCTCTTCACAGTGGAGATTTAAACCTAATACTATGGTTTCTTAGGATAGGGTAGAGGTTGGCTGATATCAAAACAGAGGTAGCTTGCACTATCTCAACTAGTAGGTCCTCAGAATCTCTGCCTAAAACTCTGAAAAGGACCTTTGTAAGGTTGTAGGGGACAAGCCACAATTACAAAGCCTAGCGCTTTGGTAAGGGGCTATGTCTATTACCTGGGAACCCCAATTCAATCTCACTCTGCCAGTTCTAATAACCAAATGGTGGAAAATAAACATGATGCAGACCCAGAACTCTGGCAATATGAATAACCAGAGTAGATCAACCCCTCCCCAAAGAAATGACAAAGGAACTAGAACTGAAGATGCCATACATAAACAAATGGCAGCAATGTCAGAAATTGAATTCAGAATATGGATTGCAAATAAGATAAATAGAATGAAAAAAAAGATAGAAATTGAATTCCAAAGAGTAGTTCTAAAGTTGTCTCAAGAAATGAATGAATTCAAAGCCCAAATCATCAAAGATATGGACATACTGAGAAAAGAGATAGCAGAGCTCAAGGAAATGAAAAAGTTAGTTGAGGAGCTCCAAAATACAGCAGAATCCCTCAGTAAGAGAGTTGACCAGGCAGAAGAAAGGATCTCTGAAACTGAAGACAAAGCCTTTGAACGTTCCCAAACACTCAAAGAGACAGACAAATGGAGAGTAAAAACTGATCATTCCCTGAGAGAGTTGTGGGATCACTCCAAAAGATCAAACATTCATCTTATAGGAATTCCTGAAGGAGAAGAGGATGGTCCTAAAGGTGAAGATGCTCTACTCCAAGAGATTTTGGAGGAGAATTTTCCAAGCATTGCAAGAGATACAGAGCATCAGATAGCAGACATTTTCAGAACCCCAGCAAGACAATTCAAATAAAGTACCTCTTAGACACATTGTGATTAACTTTACCAAAGTTAAGACAAAGGAGAAAATTCTGCAAGCAGCCAGACACAAGAAAAACATCATCTACAAAGGGAGAAATATCAGAATGACCGCAGATCTCTCAGCTGAAACATTTCAAGCCAGAAGAACCAGAAGAAGATGGTCATCAACCTTCAGTCTCCTAACACAAAACAACTTCCAGCCCAGGATTCTCTATTCAGCTAAACTGAGTTTCATTTGTAATGGAGAAATCAAAAGACATAGACATGTTGAAGAAATTTGCCATAACTAAACCAGCTCTCCAGGATATTCTCAGACCCACCCTCCACAATGACTAGCACAATGCTCTACCTCCAAAGTAAACTCACCCAGAAATTTTTTTTAACAAAACCTACCTTCCACAGGGGTGAAAGGATTAAAATTGTACACTGGACATCCAAAAGTCATGACACCCAAAATATAACCAGGTTTATCAATTCTCTCAATTAATGTGAATGGTTTAAATTGTCCTCTAAAGAGGCATAGGCTGGCTGACTGGATACATAAACTCACACCAGATATCTACTGCATACAAGAATCTCACCTTACCTTAAAGGATAAAAATAGACTCAGGAAGAAGAGATGGACTTGTATATTACAGGCAAATGGAAACCAGAAAAAAGCGGGGATTGCAATTTTAGTAGCAGATACAATTGGCTTTAAACCAACAAAGATAAAGAAAGATAATGAAGGTCACTACATATTTGTCAAGGGAAACACTCAGCATGAAGAGATTTCAATAATTAACATTTATGCACCCTACCAGAATGCTCCTCAATTCACAAAGCAGACCCTAATGGATATGAACAACTTGATATCTTCCTGCACTATAATAGTTGGAGATTTTAACACCCCTTTGACAGTTTTGGATAGATCCTCCAAAAAGAAACTAAGCTAGAACAAATGGACTTTACAGACCTCTACAGAACATTTCACCCTAATAAAAATGAATGTACATTCTTCTCATCAGCCCACGGGTCATCCTCCAAAATAGATCATATCCTAGGACATAAGTCTAACCTTGGCATATTTAAAAGTGTAGAAATTATTCCTTGTATCTTCTCATATCACCATGGAATAAAAGTTGAACTCAACAGCAACAGGAATCTTCATCCTAAAACAAAGTCATGGAAACTAAATAATCTTAGGCTGAATGATAGCTGGGTCAAAGATGAGATTAAGAAGAAAATCACCAAATTTTTGAAACAAAATGACAATGAAGACACAAATTATCAAAACCTGTGGGATACTGCAAAGGAGTCCTAAGAGGGAAATTTATAGCATTGGAAGCCTTCATCAAGAAAACAGAAAGAAAGGAACAGAAAGAGAAGATAATCTGAATGGATTATCTCAAGCAACTGGAAAAGGAAGAACAGTGCAGAAGAAAAGAATAGCAGAAAAGCAGACATAAGAAAAACATCACCTACAAAGGGAGAAATATCAGGGCAGAATTAAATGAAATTGAAAACAAAAGAATAATTCAGAAAATCAAAGAAACAAAAAGTTGGTTTTTTGGAAAGATTAACAAAATTGATAAACCTTTGCCCAACCTAACCAGAAACGGAAAAGTCAAATCTCTAATATCATCTATCAGAAGAAATGATAAGGGAGAAATAACAATAGACACTTCAGAAATTTAAAAAATCCTCAATGATTACTACAAAAATCTCTATTCCAAGAAATATGAAAATATGAAGGAAATGGACCAATGCTTGAAAGCACACCATCTTCCTAGACTCAACCAGAAAGAATTAGAAACCTTGAATAGACCTATATCAACCACTGAAAGAGCATCAACAAACGAAATCTCTCTAAAAAGAAAAGTTCTGGACCAGATGATTTCACATCTGAATTCTATCAAACTTTTCAAGAGGAAGTAATACTTATGTTATGTAATGTTTTCCAAAGTGTAGAAAAAGAAGGAATACTTCCCAACACATTCTATGAAGCAAATATCACCCTGATCTCCAAACCAGGAAAGGATCCAATAAAGAAAGAAAATTATAGACCAATATTATTAACTAATATTAATGCAAAAATATTCAATAAGATCTTAGCAAACAGAATTCAGCAACATATCAAAAAAATTATACCCCATGATCAAGTTGGTTTTATGCCAGGGTTACAGGGTTGGTTCAACATACACAAATCTATAAATATAATACATCACTTCAATAAAATAAAAAATGGAAACCATATGATTCTCTCAATTGACGCAGAAACGCCTTTCATAATATCCAGCATCATTTCATGATCAGAATTCTTAAGAACATAGGCATAGAAGGGACATTTCTTAAACTAATAGAGGGCATCTACAGCAAACTTACAGCCAATATCATATTGAATGTTGTAAAATCGAAAACATTTCCACTCAGATCAAGAATGAGGCAAGGAAGCTCACTGTCTCCACTACTATTCTACATAGTAATGGAAGTCATATCCATCTCTCTCAGGCAAGAGAAGGTGATCAAGGGTATCCAAATAGGGTCAGAGGAGATAGAACTCTCGCTCTTCACTGATGATATGATCCTGTACCTGGAAAATCCCAGGGACACAACTTCAGAACCCTTAGAAGTGATCAAGGAATACAGCACTGTCTCAGGATAAAAAAATCAATATTTATAAGTCAGTAACTTTGATATATGCCAACAATAGTCAAGCTGAAAAAACAGTCAAGGACTCTATTCCTTTTAAATAGTGCCAAAGAAGATGAAATATCTGGGAATTTACCAAATAAAGGATGTGGAAGACCTCTATAAGGAGAACTATGAAACTCTGAGAAAAGAAATAGCTGAAGATATTAACGAATGGAAAAATATACCATGCTTATGGCTGGGAAGAATCAACATTGTTAAAACGTCCATACTACCTAAAGAAATTTACAGATTTAATGCAATCTCTATTAAAGCATCATTGTCATACTTTAAAGAACTTGAAAAAATAGTACTTCATTGTATATGAAATCAGAAAAAACCTTGAATAGCAAATACCTGTTGGTTCTTACCCAGAAATAAGAACAAATCAGGAGGTATCACATTACCAGACTTCAGGCTATACTATAAATCTATAGTGATCAAAACAGCATGGTACTGGCATAAAAACAGAGGAGTAGGTTTATGGAACAGAATAGAGAACCAAGAGATGAACCCAGCTACTTATCGTCATTCAATCTTTGACAAGCCTATCAAAAATATTCAGTGGGGGAAAGAGTCCCTATTTAACAAATGGTGCTGGTGAACTGGCTGAAATTGGACCCCCACCTTTCACCATTAACAAAAATTGATTCTCACTGGATAAAAGATTTAAACTGAAGACATGAAACTATAAAAATACTAGAAGACAGTGCAAGAAAAACACTTGAAGAAATTGGCCTGGGAGATTATTTTAAGAGGAGGACCCCCCTCCCAGGCAATTGAAGTAACATGAAAAATATATTACTGGGATCTGATCAAACTAAAAAGCTTTTGCACAGACAAGAGCACAGTAAGTAAAGCAAACAGACAACCTTCAGAATGGGAGGATTTTTGCAGGTTATACATCTGACAAAGGTTTGATAACTAGAATCTAAATGCAGTAAACAAACCTCAGAGTTTTCCACATAATTCTGTACCCTGTTTTTTAAATCTAATATTACATAATATTATCCTTTGGCAGTAGACACCCTTCAAAATCATGATTTTTAATGGCTGTATTATATTCCATCCTACAAACAACTTGCAATTTATTCTAAATAAGCTGTTCAAAAATTTTACATTTTCTAATTATTTTTCTTTAGAACATTTCATAAAGATAGGATTACTAAATCAAAGCATACAAACATAATTAAGGCTCCTGACTGATAGAATCAGATTACTGACTCGCCCAGGTAAAACTAGCCCATCCAGGAAGGACCGAGTGTATGTTCCTCCCAGGAAATAGTGAATGGACTGCCTCTTTGACCCTTTGAAGTCCCCATCTGCCATAGCCCATGTGTGGATTTCTTCCTGGTCAGGAATTACACCCCACCTGTACCCAGGTGGAATAAAAGCCACTTTGATGGCACAAACTGGGATTCCATTTTCTTTTCGTCTCACGCCTTGGAATAATCTTTTATCTTTGGGTCTGGACACAACCTCAAACCCTCACTGACATAAGTTGCTTAATTGCTTTCCAGAAATTCCCTGATTAGAACTGGCTTTTTCATGTCCGTCAATCATAATTTCAAATTGCAAAGGCTTAATTTCCATCTTTCTGTTAAGTCTATTTAATTAAGTCTCATCTTCTGAATCCATATCATAATCTGATTGTTCATTGTCTAGATTAAAAGGCTGAACATGAATGAATCGTTTTGGCTGTTGAACCGCTCCTTTGTACAAGCGATTGTAATAGTTTGCATTGCTCTCTGCCTCTGGAACCGGAATGACCATGTTCTCTTTTTTCTCTCTAGAAACTTGGCTGTGCTGAAATAGCACGCGGTAAGTGATGTTCCGATTCCTCCTCCTCCTCCGTCTCGGTGGGCATCTGGGGCTCGGCCCGGATGAAGGAGGCGCGGTTGTTGAGATCAGGCATGTCCTTGCCGCGGCAGATGGACAGCGGTTTGGCGGCGTCCAGCGCCCGCGCTCGGAAGGAGAGTTTACTCATTGTCTCCCAGCCTTGGGGACTGGGGTGGGACTCCCGCCGCCTCCTCCACCTCCTTCCACAGGGCTGCGCGGCCGGCCCGCTCCTCCTCCTCACTGGCCGGGCCGCAGCCTGGGCGCCCACCCGCCCGAAAGCAGCCCCCGCGGCCGCTTCCACGCACTAGATCCGCCGCTCCCTGCGCCGTGGCCAACATCACGTTACCGCACACACACTTTAAGGTCACAAATTATAACTTCTTATTTTGTGCATCTATTAACACAGAAATATTCAAATTTATGCTTTGTTTTTTAATTCTATAGGTAAATTTTGAGGATTTTATGCCCCATCATTTTGATACTAGAGAATTCTATACCTCTGTATATATTTACATTTAACAGAAAGCTTTTTATTTTCATATTGTTTTATTGTGCTGCCCAGCATTGTTTGTTGTTGTTGTTTGTTTGTTTTTTCCTACATAGTGGACTATCTTTAGCATTTCTTGCGGGGTGGTTTTAATGGTAATAAACAGTCTCAGCTTTTATTTATTTTGGAGAGTCTGTATTATTTTTGATTTTTAAAGAAAATTTTTCCCATTTAAAGCATTCTTAATTGCTAGTTTGTTTGTTTGTTTGTCTTAACTCTTTGAAATTTGGGGATTTTGGCTCGGTGCCTGTGGCTCAGCAGGATAGGGCGCCAGCCACGTACACCTGAGCTGGCAAGTTCGAATCCAGCCCGGGCCTGCCAAACAACGACGGCTGAAACCAAAAAATGGCCGGGCGTTGTGGTGGGCGCCTGTGGTCCCAGCTGCTTGGGAGGCAGAGGCAGGAGACTCGCTTGAGCCCAGGAATTGGAGGTTGCTGTGAGCTGTGATGCCACGGCACTCTCTCCAGGGTGACAGTTTGAGGCTCTGTCTCAAAAAAATAAATAAATAAATAAAAATAAAAATGAAATTTGGGGATTTCTTTCCCCATTTTTCTTCAAATGACCTCTTTCACTTTTTCCATGTATTTTTTCTTTTAGAATCTTTTCGTGAATATATTAGCCTACTGATGGTGTTCAATAAGCATCATATTCCAGCTCAGTGCCTGTGGCTCAGCGGGCTAAGGCAGCCAGCCATGTACACCTGAGCTGGTGGGTTCGAATCCAGCCCAGACCCATCAAACAATGATGGCTGCAACCAAAACAATAAATAAATAAAAATAAGTGCCATATTCCATCTTTATTTTTCTGCATTCTGCTTCCTTGTTTCAATAATTAATATATTTTCAATTTTATGATTCTTTTGCTCTTTAGTTTACTGTTGTGCCTTTCTTGTGAGTTTTGCAACTTATTATTATATTCTTCTGCCTCATAATTTCAGCTGGGTAATTTTTTGCAGTATTTACATTTTGCTGATAACTCTTTCTTCAGGCATCATTTTTATTTCTTTTTCTAGCTGTATTCTATTTTTTACCCTAAGATAAGATTATACTTAAGATAATTATTTTGAATTAAGTTTTAGATAATGTAAAAATCTTTATTTCTTAAGTGTTGATTTCTAAAGATGTATATTGTTTAAGTGAGACATTTTCCCTGCCTTCTTTGTATACCTTTTGTGGTTTTTTTATTTTTTATTTTTTATTTTTTTTTGAGACAGAGTCTCACTCAGTCTCCTTGGTAGAGTGTGGTGGTGTCATAGCTCACAGCAACCTCAAACCCTTGGATTCCAGTGATCCGTTTGCCTCAGCCTCCCGAGTAGCTGGGACTATAGGTGCCTGCCACAACCTCTGGCTATGCCTTGTGATTATTAATGAAATTTGGGAAATTCTAAAGAGCTATCAGATCATGTATTTACATACTGAGTTACAAAAGGGGGATATGGACAGTAATCACCCAGGATATACATTCTGGCTGCTTCACAAACATCTTAGATGAGTCTTCTCTGGGCTCATGTGTATATTTTTCCAGTTAGGAATTATTTCTTTTCAGGCTCAGCGCTTGTGGTGGTTAAGGAGCCAGCCTCATGCACCAAGGCTGGTGGGTTCGAACCCGGCCCAGGCCAGCTAAACAACAATGACAACTGCAACAGGAAAATAGACAGGCATTGTGGCAGGTGCCTGTAGTCCCAACTACTTGGGAGGCAGAGGCAAGAGAATCATTTAAGCCCAAGAGTTGGAGATTGCTATGAGCTGTGACACCACAGCACTCTATAGAGGGTGACATAGTGAGACTCTATCTCAAAAAAAAAAAAAAGGAAATTATTTCTTTTCAGATTCTGTAATATTTAGCTAGCTCAGTTGACTGTCTATGGTATTGCAGTCATTCTAGTACTGTAACAATCATTGATCTTTTCTCTCATCAGACACATTCACATTACTCTGTCATTTTCTTAAGCATTCAATGTTGGAGAAGACATAATCTAGTCACACATGGCCTCCACAAAAGCTAAAACATTGTTTACAAATTGGTTTAATATTAGTATTGAATACATTGGATACTTCTCCCGCCCCCCCCCCCATTCTTGACATACTTTACTAAGAAGAATGTGTTTCAACTCCATCCAGGTAAACACAAAAGATGTAAAGTCTCCATCTTTTCTTATGGCTGAATAGTACTCCATGGTATACATATGCCACAGTTATTTAATCCATTCCTGGGTCGATGGGCACTTGGACTGCTCCCATGTCTTGGCAATTGTGAATTGAGCTGCAATCAACATTTTAGTACAAATGCCCTTGTGATTATTAGGTATTATTTTTTTCTTCGGGGTAAATACCTAGTAATGGTATTTCAGGATCAAATGGAAGGTTGGCTTTTAGTTCTTTGAGAATTCTCCACACTTCTTTCCATAGAGGCTGTATTAGTTTGTAATCTTACCAGCCCTGCAAAAGTGTTCCTGTCTCTCCACATCCACGCCAGCATCTGCAAATTCAGGATTTTGCAATGTGGGTTAACCTTACTGGAGTCAGATGATACTTCAGGGTGGTTTTGATTTGCATTTCTCTGATGATTAGGGACGATGAGCATTTTTTTCATGTGTTTGTGGGCTATTCATCTGTCATGTTCAGAGAAGTTTCTATTCAAGTCTCTTGCCCACTTAGAAATGGGGTTGTTTGTTCTTTTCTTATTGATTAGAGTTCTCTGTAGATTCTAGGTATCAGGCCTTTTTCAGATTCATATCATGCGAATATCTTCTTCCATTTTGAAGGTTGTTCGTTTCCTTTAGTTATGGTACCCATGGCTGTGCAGAAGATTTTTAGCTTGATCAAACTCCAGTTATTTATTTTTGGTGTAGCTTCAATTGTCAAGAGGGTCTTCTTCATAAGATCTTTACCCAGGCCAATTTTGTCAAGAGTTTTCCCCACATTCTCTTCTATAATTTTATTGTTTCATGTCTCAAATTTAAATCTTTTATCCAGTGAGAGTCAGTTTTTGTCAATGGTGAGAGGTGTGGGTCCAATTTCAGTCTTCTACATGTGGCTAACCAGTTCTCCCAGCATCATTTATTAAATAGGGATTCTTTTCCCCAGTGCATGTTTTTGTTAGAAAACCAAATCTTTAAACAGGCTTCATCTTGAAGCTTGAGGCATGGCTGGATTGAGGTAATTGAACTACATTAGTAGGACATGTTTCTTAAAGCCATCTGGCCTCTTATTTTAAGGTGAATTATCCTTGATTCATATCCTACAATTCATCCAACTAACCTAGCAGCAGATTTTATCAATTCGAGCTTCAAAATATATCTCAGATTCAACACTTTCCCATCCCCATCGTCACTACCACCTTGGTGTAAGCCATCATCTTGTCTGGCCTGCAACTTCTGCAATAAGTTCCCCAATGATCTCTTGCTTTCATTCATTTTATGCCTATAGCTAGTTTTCCAAATAGTGATGCTTAAGATAAGTGAGATTGTGCATATCCACTGCTTAATGCCTCTGGTACCCTTCCATCACACTTAGGGAAGTATAGACTTTTAGCCCCTAGACTTTAAAATCTTATAGGATCTGGCCTTCTCTCTCTCCAACTCCATCCTTCATTTACTATGACCTAGCAACGTGCCCTCCTTGATTTTCCTTAAACCTGCAACCTACGTTTTCTGGACTGTTGAGTTAACTGCAGATCATCACATGATTCATTCTTTTCACTTTGCTCAGAGACGTCCTCCAAGACCTCCCTGTCTAAAACAGCACCTCTCATGCTTTATCCTTGCTACCTGCTTTATTTTTCTTCTTGGCCCTAATCAGTATACACATAATTTTATTAGACTATTTGTTTATTGTTGGCCTCTCCCATGAGAAGATATGTTCTATGAAAGTAGAGGCTAGGCTCAGCGCATGTGGCTCAACGGGCTGAGGCGCCAGCCATGTACACCTGAGCTGGCGGCTTCAAATCCAGCCCGGGCCTGCCAAACAACAATGACAGCTGCAACCAAAAAATGGCCAGGCATTGTGGCAGGCGCCTGTAGTCCCAGCTACTTGGGAGGCAGAGGCAGGAGACTCGCTTGAGCCCAGGAATTGGAGGTTGCTGTTAGCTGTGATGCCATGGCACTCTATCCAGGGTGACAGCTTGAGGCTCTGTCTCAAAAAAAAAAAAAAAAAAAGAAAGTAGAGGCTAAAGAAATCACCACTATGTCCCTAGAACTGGGAGCCGTGCCTGAAACATGGGAGGTGATGAGTCATGTGGACTGGTTATTCTCTAGGTCTACGGTACCTGGTTGCCTCC
>CAUYON010013078.1:0-29760 GCA_963573935.1 Arctocebus calabarensis
GGGTGTTGTGGTGGGCGCCTGTAGTCCCAGCTACTTGGGAGGCGGAGGCAGGAGACTCGCTTGAGCCCAGGAATTGGAGGTTGCTGTGAGCTGTGATGCCACAGCACTCTATCCAGGGTCTCAAAAAAAATTTTTTTTTTCAAAAAATAAAAAATAAATAAAAATAAAAATTTATAGTCGTAACTTGTACATCTCATGATCCATTTTGAAATAATTCTGAATATGGTGCCACATAGGGAACGAAGTTCATTGTTTTGAATGTGGATGGATAGCTGTTTGTGTCAGCAACATTTGTTGAAAGGATAATTGACCATATATGGGGCTATCTAGATTTGTTATTTTCTATCAATCTGTGTCTTTTTTTTACACTAATTCCACACTCCTGATTCTTTTGTTTTTTTTTTTTTTTTTGGAGACAGAGTTTTATTTTATCGCCCTTGGTAGAGTGCCGTGGAGTCTCACAGCTCACAGAAACCTCCAACTCCTGGGCTTAGGCGATTCCCTTGCCTCAGCCTCCCAAGTAGCTGGGACTACAGACGCCCACTACAACGCCTGGCAATTTTTTTGTTGCAGTTTGGCTGGGGCCGGGTTTGAACCCACCACCCTCGGTATATGGGGCCGGCACCCTGCCCACTGAGCCACAGCTGCCGCCCCACGCTCTTGATTCTTGTTGCTTTATAATAAATCTTGAAATCAGGTACTGCTAGTCCTCTAATTTAATTCTTTTTTCCTCAAAGTTATTTCATTTTTATTTCCATATAAATTTTAGAATCATTGTGCCAATTTCTACAAAGAATCCTGCTGAAATTTTGATTGAGATTGAACTAAATCCACAGGTGAATGTGGGGAGAATTGACATCAATGTTGAGATGATGATTCATGGTTATGACCAATCTCTCCCTTTACTTCATTTCTTTCAGGGTTGTCTTCTGGTTTTCAGTATTTAGATCTTGCCCATCTTGTGTCAGATTTCTTTCTAATAAGCATTTAATCTTTTCTTGATGCAATTATAAATTATATTTGTAAAATTTTAGTTTCTGGCAGTTTGTTGCTAGTATATAAAAATGCAATCGGTTTTTATATATTGACTTTGTATCCTCAACCTTCTTCCAGAAGCCTCCCTCTTTCCCCAGCTCCCTCTGAGTTTTCTCTGCCCTTCCTATCCCAGTAGTATGTGCATCCCAACATCTTACCATTTGGATTGGAGTCACTTGCTTTCAGACTGGGAGCCCCTCAGAGCTGAGAGGGGCCCTATTTGATTTACCTTGTATCCACAAGGGTCCAATCCAAGGTCTGATGCACAATAGGCATTAAGCGAATGTCTGAGAGAAGGATGGATGGAGAATCATGTTTGTATTTGTCACAAGTGTACATGTAGAAACAGAACCAGCCTATTTTTGTTTCTGAATCTCTATAACTTTCTGCATGCCATAATGGTCTGCGCACTCCTGAATGCCACCATAGTCTCCGTAAGTGCTGACTGCATGCCAGGCATTGTGCTGAGCTCCTTGTGGACACCCTCCCCTCAGCCAGACCACATACCTCTTCCCCCACCTCTCCCCGTTGTTTATAAAACTCCAACCACTCTCATCTCCCAGTTGTTTTTTCAGTGCCTTAAATATTGCTCTTAGGGCCTTTGTACTCACACTCTCCCTTGCTTGAGCTGCTTTCCCCTGCAGCTACCTGCCTGGCTCCAGTAGCCCCTGCTCAAATGTCACCTCCTCAAGAAAGCCTTTCCTGAACATTCTGTCTAGAGCAGCACCCCCTCCTCGCTGGCCCCTCATGAGGTTGGCACTTGTTTTCAGAGAGAGGTCTAATTACTCACGCACAGTCCCCTGATACTAGCCCAGCATCCTTCCCAAGTCGTCCAGCTGAGGACAAGGGATGCCACGTGGAGCTGCAAGTCTACCTAATTACCTGTGTGGTCCTTCTGTTTAGTTTTTCAGGTGACTCTGACAATCTTCTGCACGTCCAGATAGAAGATTCACCGGAAGCCAAGATTTTCCCCTTCTTTCGCCATCTCTGTCACTTTATTGGTGAGCAGCATTCACTGACCAGGCAGCCTCTGGCCATGCCCAGGAAGCAGAGTAGCCTCGTCCATGTACCTGTCCTCCCAGGGCTCAGGCGAAAAGGGGCAGTACCCACCATATGCCCAACCACTGTGGACAAGCTCCAAAACAAATCCAGCTTCTCAGGAGTCCTCAGCAATATAAGCAAGCAGATCCTTTACCTTATGAGTGGCAGGGGAAGGGAGGACAATAAAAGCACCTGATTATGGGCTGAGCACCCTACATCCTGTCCCTGGCTGGCTGCTGGTCCTTTCAGGCCTGCTCTGGCCTGAGCTCTGGGGACCTGAAGATCACTCGTGCTTCATCCTTGCTCTCATCCCTGGTCAACAGGGTGAGTTGGGGAAGAAGAAAGACTCCAGAGCCCTCCTAGTTCTGACTTCCATGATTCTCAGTGTGTGCACCCAGCCCCTCTGTTCTCCCAACCATGTACAAACAATGTCTGTCAGTTACTTTACTCATTGGGGATAGATTTTTCAGTCATTGCAGGGCTCAGGATTGCCCCCTAGAAAAGCAAGTTCCCTGGAGAGTGCGAGGCTGAGTCAGGTCAGAGGCCCCACCCCCTGTGACTGCCTGCCTGGTGCCAGTTCAGTCCCTGGACCAAGCTGCTCCTTGGCATTTTGGCCCAACCATCACTATTTGCCCGGCAGATGGCAATTCTTGCTTGACTAGGATCTGAGACTGAGACTTTTCATGTATCCTACCTTGACATGGCAAAGTCTTATGGCCCAAAGGAGCCCCTGTGCAGCCTTACTTCCCTGGATAGCTCGGGGACAGTGTAAAGAGGGTCTAAGCCTCTGTTTCTTCATCCATATCCATTCAGTTGGCCTGAATCATCTCTGAGTCCTGCTCCAGCCATGACGGTCTGTGATTCTGCACTTGAGTTTTACCTTCAGCTCTTGAGGGTTACTAACCCAGCCCGGGATGTCAGCTTAGATTTCCTCTTTGCTCCTTATTTCTTTTCTAGATGAAGAAAATGTGCCATGAAGTAACTTGGCCAAGCCCCACAACCAGTGAGTGGCAGGGCTAGAATTTACATGTAAGCTGCACTACCTCTGTTAATGTCCAAAAGTCCCTGAGGCATGATCCTGTCATTCCCACTCTGGGCTGGAAGCCTGGAGGCCAGGAACAGGGCTTTGCCTAATGCTCGATGCCCAGGCACAGTCTTTTTGAACTTTTGGCCAGGCCAGACAATGAAACAGTGTCCTGGAGAAGTCCGTGACTTGCCCAGGACACTCATGCTGATTCGGAACTGGCTCTTAGGTCATGGGCCCTCTAGGGCCTATGTCTGACGGACAGCCAGGTCCACAGGAAGGAAACCCACGCATGACAGCCTCCCTTCCCTTTTTTTTGCAGAAATGCACGTGGAGCTCGGTTCTGTCATTCTGATCTTTTCCACCAGGGGTATCAGTCGCAGCTGTGCGGCCACCGTGGCCTACCTCATGCACGAGAACCATCAGACCATGAAGGTAACGCCTTCCCTGGGACAGGTTCAAGGAGGAATCAGAGCAGGACCTGGAAGGAAGAGGGACCCAACATTGCTTTGGGCCCTAATCAGGTAGTGAGAAGACAAAAAATTAGGGAGGTACAGGGAGCTCCAAGTGTAAGGTGTTACCCAGGCCTCAGCATCCATGGCTAGGTCCCCCATGTTGCAGCTTGGAGGCCTGAGGCTGGGTACTTGGGACTGGCCCAGGGACTCAGGCTATGGCCTACAGTACCACCTTTGTGGTTCCCAGTGCCATCAGTCTGTTTACCAGAGTTTGTTTGTGGTTATATAAGGGAGAATGACTTAGAGTCACAGTCTCACAGCACAAGCAGGACTTCTGTAGGCTCCTCCCCTCCCCCAACAACATTCCTCTACCTGAGCACAGGGCCCAGGGAGAGGAGGAAAGCAGGGAAGCATCAACTGGGAGAACACAGTGCTCCTGACTCCTGGACAGTGCTTTCTTGGGGCCTCCCAAAGGGAGGCAGCCTGGCCTGTCACAGCCTGTTGGGTGGTCTCAAAGTGCTTGGATAGAACCTGAAATGCCTTCACATTTGCCCAGGGGTGTGTTAGGGAGCGGGAAGGGTCAGAGCCCATAGTCTGGTGGTTTTGATGTTGTTCCAGCATTTTCTTTGGGGAGAAGTCTCAGGCTAGAAATTTTTGGACATCTAGGAATTCCACTTTCAGAAGAAGTGGAAGTACAGACTTGAACAGTGTCTGCATACTCAATGTTTCCCTCAGTATTTACAGCAGCCAAAGGTGAAAGTGACCCAAGTGTCCAAGGACAAGTGAATAGATACACAAAATGTGATATATATGTACAGTGGGAGATTATTCAGCCTTAACACGAAAGGAAATTCAGACACATGCTGCAACATGGATGAGCCTTGAGATGGTATGGTAAGTAAAGGAAACCAGTCACAAAAGGACACACTGCATGAGGTGCCTACACTGCCAAAGTCATAGAGAGTAGGGGTGCCAGAGGTTGGGGCAGGGTGTGTGTGTGTTAGTGTTTCCTGGGGACAGAGTTACAGTTTGGAAAGATGAAAAGGTTCTGGAGATGGGTGGTGAAGGTTGAATAACAATATGTACTTAATGTTACTGAGCTGTATACTTAAATGGTAAGTTTTATGTTTATATTTTACCACAATTAAAAAAAACAACAATCCAAATGCAAAAATCAGAGGGCCTGGAGTTTGATGGTATAAATCCCAGACCCTCACTCTATTCCAGGTGAATTTAGGGGGGCCCCATTCTGGGGAGTCACTGGCTGCTTTAGTATTTGAAAGTATACTGGAGGAGGGAAGGCTGTGCAGAGATGACTCAGGAGTCCCCTCCCCAGGAATCTATCCTTGGAGAGGCCTGTCCCTGCCTTGTGAGCTGGTAGGGAAGAAGGTGGGGAGCTGGCTGCTGCCCAGCGGGCCTAAGAGCAGAACTCACCTGCTGGTGGAGTCCTCAGGGAGATCCAGGACTTGATACTCCCTGGAGTTTGAAAAAGCCAATCTGGTGACCTTCACCAATCCCCACCCTGTTGTGGTCTGTGGTTCCCACAGAGAGGGTTGGTCACAAAAAGGTCTCCAGAGCCCTCCAGCTCTAACATAGTGTACTGCAAAGCAGAAGTCACAGGCTGCTCGCCAGGGCTGGCAGGGGCAAGAACAAAGTAAGATGGATCCTCCCTTCCACTCGGGCCATCCAAGCTCCCCAGAAGCTAAGCCCAGATCCACACAGCAGCAGCAGGACAGCTGCAGGCCCTAGCTTTACTGGCTGCTATAGGAAAATGCTCAGCCCAGCCTGTCTGGGTTTGGTTGTCCCAGGCAGTGGGTGGCAGGCATGAGAACCCCTGAGGTTCAGGCAGTCCTACTCTCAAGAGAAACCCTGGTCCTCCCTCCCTGGAGCAGCAACCTTTATCTCTCCCACAGGGAAGCCTGTTGTGGGGCAATCCAATCAGAGATGCCATCTAGAAGGCTCATGGCCAAAAAGCCCATGGAGCTGTGGTCAAGAAGGACTGTCCTGTGCCCCTGCGTGGGAGTGAGTCTCTCCTGTTTTAGGCAGTACCCTGGGTGGCTGATGCAGATTGACCTGGGCTTGACCCTGTGGGTGACGTTCCTGCCTCCCATAGTCTGTGTGATATTGGAGTCCTGGAAGTGGGATCCCCATCCATGACTTGAGGATGCCATGCTCTCTGGCTGCTGTCAGCTCAACTGTGATAATTAGAGCCCTCCAGACTGGCAAAGAAGGGGGTAGCCTTCTCACAGGCCCAACAGACTGCTCTCTGGAGCTCCAGCTGAGCTCCTGGAGTGCTAAGGCCAAGGATGGAGTGTCAGGGAATGAGGTGGGAAGAACCTGGCACCCACAGTCTGCTTGGCACCCTGACCTGGGCTTTCAAAGCTTTGGTGTGCAAGGTCGTGTGGGATTGCAGAGCCATCAAGCCCTTAAGAAAACAACTTCAGTGCCTAGGAATAGCTTTGCCCCTTAAAAATCTTCAGAGGAAAAAGAAAAAAAACTCTGGAGGTATTGTAATAACTAACTAATACATTTATGATGGCCCTGAAGCATGGTTATTATCTCCATTTTGTGAGTGGCATAAAGAGGCTGAGTATTTGGTCCCAGCCTCAGGGCTGTAAATGGCAAAGCTGGGACCCAAAGCCACAAGGCCCAGCTGGAAAGTCTGCAATGGCAGGGAGAATGCTGGCCTTGCCGTCTGAAGAATGGGGCCTGGGCTGGTGCTGCCCTTTACCAAGGATGACCTGGGCTTGTCCATTCACCTTTCTGTTACTGAAGTAGGTAGAATGAAGTCTCTAGAACCTGTCCTCCTTGCCTGCTGCATTTGCCGGGAGAGTCCCAGCAGATGATTTGCAGGCTGGAAGGGGGCTGTGTGGAGTGGGCCCAGGGCATGTGGTTTATGGTTCTTCAAGGGCCCGTTCTGACCCAGCCAGAACCAGGTAAAACATGTAACTGCACAGTTCTGACCTGGAACCACTTTTTAAAAAATTGAGATGAGCCAAGCACAGTGGCTCATACCCCTCATCCCAGCACTGTGGAAGGCTGAGGAGGGAGAATTGCTGGAGCTCAGGAGTTCGTGACTTGCCTAAGTGAGAATGAGACCCCAACTCCTAAAAAAAAAGAAAAACCCAGCTGGGTGCCGCTGCAAATACCTATAATCCCAGTGGCTTCCAGAGGCTGAAATAGTGGGATGCCCACAGCTCGAGTCTGAAGTTGCAGTGAGCTATGACACCATTGCTCTCTTCTCAGGGCATAGGGTGAGACTCCGTCTCAACAACAACAAAACATTGTGATGAAATAAATATAACATAAAATTTACCATCTAAATCTAAAAGTGTATTTTAGTAGTGTTAAGTACATCCACATTGTTGTGCAACCAATTTCCCCAACTTCTACAAGTTTTTTGCTTGTAAAACTGAAACTCTATACCCATTAAACAACTTTCATTTCCCTCATCCCTTCAGTCCCTGGAAACCACCATTCATCTTCCTGTCTCTATAAATATGACTACTGTAGATACCTTATATAATGTCTTTTCTTTTTAAGGCTGAATAATATTCCATTATATGTAGGATTCAATAGTGAACCCCTCTGGGCTGAGTGCTTTCTGTTTTGGATGGTAATTAATTATTGATTCAAATTCTTAAATATAGGCCTATTTAGGTTGTCTATTTCTTTTTGTGAGTTTTGGTAGATTGTGCCTTTCAAGGAATTGGTCGATGAAATTTGTGGACATGGAGTTGTTCATGGTATTCTTTTACTATTTTTTTTTTTAATTTTTTTTTAGAGACAGAGTCTCACTTTGTTGCCCTTGGTAGAGTGCTGTGGCATCACAGCTCACAGCAACCTCTAGCTCTTGGGTTTAGGTGATTCTCTTGCCTCAGCCTGCCAAAGTAGCTGGGACTACAGGCGGCTGCCACAATGCCTGGCTATTTTTTTTTGTTGCAGTTTGGCCGGGGCCAGGTTTGAAACCACCACCCTTGGTATATGGGGCTGGCGCCCTACTCACTGAGCTATAGGTGCCACCTGGTATTCTTTTACTATTTTAAAGTTGGTTGAATCTGTAGTGATGTCCCCTCTTTTTCACTTCTGATATTAGTGATTGTGTCTTCTCTTTCTTTTTCTTTGTTACCCTAGCTAGAGGGTTATTGATTTTATTAATCTTTTCTAAGAACTACCTTTTGATTTCATTGATTTTCTCTATTGATTTCCTGTTTTTAATTTCTTTCTTCTGCTTGTGGATATCTAGTTTTCCCAGCACCATTTCCCACTGAATGGTCTTGACATCCTGTCAAAAGTCACTTGACTAGCTTGGTGCCTGTAGCTCAGCAGCTAGGGTGCCAGCCACATACACCAGAGCTGGTGGGGTCAAACCCAAGCTGGGGCCTGCCAAACAACAATGACAACTATAACCAAAAAAAAATGCCTGGCTTTTTTTTTTTTCTGCAGTTTTTGGCCAGGCCAAACTTGAACCCACCACCTCCGGCATATGGGGCTGGCATCTTACTCCCTGAGCCACAGGTACCGCTCCAAAAATCCGGGCATTTTTTTTGTGGCAGGTGCCTGTAGTCCCAGCTACTTGGGAGGCCCAGGCAAGAGCAGTGGTTCTCAACCTTCCTAATCCCGTGGCTCTTTAATACAGTTACTGTGGATCGTGACCACAGGTTGAGAACTGCTGGGCAAGAGGCTCACTTAAGCCCAAGAGTTTAAGGTTGCTGTGAGTTGTGATGCCACGGTACTCTACCAAGGGCAACATAGTGAGACTAAAAAAATCACTTGACCATATATGTAAGGGTTTATTTCTGGACTCTGTATTCTATTCCATTGGTCTGTGTTTTCATGCCAGTACCATACTTTAGCTTTGTAGTCAGGTTTGAAATCAGGAAATGTGAGACCTCCAACTTTGTTCTTCCTTTTAAAGACTTTTAGGTTTTAACCATAAGGAAGTCCCTTGATTCTGTATGAATTTTAGGATAGATTTTTTTTTCTATTTTTATGCAAAAAGTGCTTTTGGGATTTTGATAGAGATTGCCTTAAATCTATAGATTCCTTTGGATAGTATTGACATCTTAACACATTGCTGACTGGTCATGAGTTACCCAGTCACATGGACAGTTTTTGTGTAAAATTGCTGTTCAACAATGTGTTAACATAGCAGCTGTTCCGTTTCATTTCTCCCACTCTCAATTCACAGTTGTCCCAAATTGAGCCTATTTTATTCTTTCTCCCCTCCCCATCTCTCAGCTGCTTATACCATAGAATCACTTAGTGCCTTTAACATCTTAACCCATTCTTGACATCTTAACCCAAGCAATTTTATACAGCAGTGGTTCTCAACCCTCCCAATGCCGCAGCCCTTTAATACAGTTCTTGTGGGTTGCAACCCACAGGTTGAGAACCACTGTTAATACAGTAACTATTCATGTTACCAGGTAACTCATTACTGACTAGTCAGCAATATGTCAACAACATTAAATCTTCCAACGCACGAACATAGGCTGTCTTGAAATTTATTTGTGTCTTTAATTTATTTCAGCAATGCTTTGTAGTTTTCAATGTATGTTTTTTGCTTTCTTATTTAAATATTCTTTTTTGTTGTTGTTAAATCATAGCTATGTACATTAATGCAATCACGGGATACAATGTACTGGTTTTATATACAATTTGAAATGTTTTCATCAAACTGGTTAACATAGCCTTCATGGTATTTTCTTAGTTAATGTGTTAAGACCTTTATATTCTGCATTTAGTAAGTTTCACCTGTACCCTTCTAAGATGCACCATAGGTACAATCCCACCAATTACTCTCCCTCCACCCATCCTCTCCCTTCTCTCCCTTCCCCTTCCTGTCCCCTTTCCCCTTCTTGAGCTACAATTGGGTTATAGCTTTCATAAGAAAGCTATAAATTGGTTTCATAGTAAGACTGAGTACATTGGATACTTTTCTTCCATTCTTTTTTTTTTTTTTTTTTTTTTGAGGCAGAGCCTCAAGCTGTCACCCTGGAGAGAGTGCCGTGACATCACAGCTCACAGCAACCTCCAATTCCTGGGCTCAAGCAAATCTCTTGCCTCTGCCTCACAAGTAGCTGGGACTACTGGCACCCACCACAATGCTCAGCCATTTTTTGGTTGCAGCCGTCAATGTTTGGCAGGCCCGGGCTGGATTCGAACCCACCAGCTCAGGTGTATGTGGCTGGCGCCTTAGCCTGTTGAGCCACAGGTGCTGAGCCTTTTTCTTCCATTCTTGAGATACTTTATTGAGAAGAATATGTTCCAGCTCCATCCATGTAAACATGTAAGAGGTAAAGTCTCTATCTTTCTTTAAGGCTGCATCATATTCCATGGTGTACATGTACCGCAATTTATTGATCCATTCATGGGTTTATGGACACTTGGGCTTCTTCCATGACTTACTAATTATGAATTGGGCTGCAATAAACATTCTGGTACATATATCTTTGTTATAATGTGATTTTTGGTCTTCTGGATATATACTTAGTAAATATTTTATTCTTTTTGATGCTATTGTAAATGGAATTATCTTTTTGTTTTCTTTTTAATGAAAATGGAATTTAGTCCTTTATTTATTGGTTTTCTTTTTTTGCAGTTTTTGGCTGGGGCTGGGTTTGAACCCACCACCTCTGGTATATGGGGTCGGCGCCCTACTCTTTTGAGCCACAGGAGCCCCCTGGAATTATCTTTTGTAATTTCCTTTTTGGATTGTTCATTGTTAGTGTATAGAAATACAAACTGATTTTTGTATGTTGATTTTATATCTTAAGACTGCCCAGTTTGTTTTATTAGCTTTAGCAGTTTGTGAGTCTGTAATCTTTTTTTGTAGAGACAGAGTCTCACTTTATCACCCTCAGTAGAGTGCTGTGGCATCACACAGCTCACAGCAACCTCCAACTCCTGGGCTTAGGTGATTCTCTTGCCTCAGCCTCCCGAGTAGCTGGGACCGCAGGCACCCACCACAATGCCTGATTATTTTTTTGTTGCAGTTTGGCCGGGACCAGGTTTGAACCCGACACCCTCGGTATATGGGACCAGCGCCTACCCACTGAGCCAGAGGCGCCACCCATGTCTGGAATCTTTATAGAGTTTTCTACATATAAGATTATATCATCTTGACTTGGAGCCTGTGGCTCAACGGGCTAAGGCGCCAGCCACGTACACCTGGGCTGGCGGATTCTAATCCAGCCTAGGCCTGCCAAACAATGATGGCTGTAACTAAAAAAATGGCCAGGCGTTGTGGCGGGTTCCTGTAGTCCCAGCTACTTGGCAGGCAGAGTCAGGAGATGCGCTTGAGCCCAGGAATTGAAGGTTGCTGTGAGCTGTGATGCTACAGCACTCCATGCAGGGTGACAGCTCAAAAAAAAAAAAAAAAATTATATCATCTTTGAACAGAGATAATTTTACTTATTTTTTTCTAACTTGGATGCCTTTTACTTTTATTTTTATCTAAATTGTTCTAGCTAGGACTTCCAGTACTATGTTGAATGGAAGTGATGATGAAAACAGGCATCCTTGCCTTTCTCCCGACTTTGGAGAAAAAACTTTCAGCTTTCACCACTGAGTATGATGTTAGCTGTGGGCTTTTTGTATATGGCCTTTATTGGGTTGAGTTAGTTTCCTTCTCTTCCTAGTTTGTTAAGGCATACCACTTTTGCCTTGTCCTTTTTCCTTTGTCCTCAATCTATGTGGAGACCAGCTGGTCACCTTCCTTCATGTAATAACCCTTTCTGTACTTTAGTGTGGATGCCTAAAAGAAGGCAGTTTCAATTTTCCTTCTTCAGAGAATTTTCCCACAGTTCCCTTCTCTTTTCCATTAATTCATCTAGTCACACAAGGCAAACCTTTGTTGAGACTGTAATGTGTGCCAGACATGCATAGGGTATTCCCATCCAAAGGAGAGTTCATGTATGTTGTCTCACTCTTCACAAGAGCTGTCTGAAATAAAAATTATTTCTGCCCCCATATGGAGAAGCAGAGATCCAGAGGGGCTTGCCCAAGGTATAGCCAATTCCCATGACTTCTAGCACCAATGAATTAATTCCAGGCTGCTTTTGTTTCTATATCCAATCCTTAAGCCATTCTACTGGCCCTGCACAAGTACCTTCTGTCTCTCCTGAGCTCGCTGTGATCCAGGTGGAAAGGGTCCAGAACCAATCCTGAAATCTACTTTCTCTCTTTGCATTCATAGAGGTCCTGGGCCTATGTCAAGAAGTGCAAAAACAACATGCGTCCCAACAGGGGCTTGGTGACTCAACTTTTGCAATGGGAGCAGATTGTCCTAGGAGACCTAATCACAGACATCATGGATCCTCTCTACTAATCTCTACAGCCTGGGGATGAGTGCTGAAGAACCATGCTTGGGGGCTTTTTGTGGGTGGAGGGCCAAAGTATGTATACTCAGGTTGATCTGGAAGGAGAAGGCCTTAGGTGCCTGAAGCCTCATGTCAGCCTCCTGTACTCGTTCTTCCTAGGTTCCCTCTTCACTCCACATGGAAGGTGCTCCCTGCTTAGGCTCAGCGAGAACCCACATCTCTACAGCATTCTGGACCACCCACATTGCATTCCTGAGGTTGCCTTGGGGAGAGCATCTGGTTGCGGAGGCAGCTGCCCCACATGCCCAGTGAAACGGACCCTTTGCAGGCTGTCTTGGAGGAGCCCCAGAGGTTGCCTGAGTTAGCCCATGGGAGATGTTACAATGCCCACCCATGGGTGGAGAGCCCTCAGTCCCACAGATGCCAGGCCCAGTCTTGGCCTAGGCTCCAGGCTCCACAGATTCTGGAGGCTCCTGGAATGAGGGCACACCCCAGTGTTCCCTTAACAATCACTTGGTTCCCAACCACCCTCACCCCTGCTTCCCACTCATTTCTGCCTGGCTGTGTTCACCAAGGAGAGATTCCCACCTTTCCCATCCTCCACACATAGGTTTCTAGAACTTCTTCAGGTCTTGAAAGAAAGTGTTTTCCAAATGCACTTTCCCAAAGCTGCTGGCACCCACAGAACAACCTGGGAGTCAGTTGAAAGCACAGACAAGGGGACTGGTGGAGAATTTAGGATGCCAATCAATGCACCATCTAACTTGAGTCCATTTGGTAAACATTCCCTGCTAACACCTGGGGTCAGTCTGGGGACATAAAGGTGAATGTTATCCAGCTTCCTAGGACTCTGTGCAGAGGAATGGAGGGGTTGGAGGGCTCACTCTCCACTTCTAGAAGTAGCGGGGTTTTGTCAGAGGATGATAAGGGCTTTCAGGCAGCAGGATCTGAGTTGCAGCAGAGCCTAAGCTGGCTGGGTAGGGACATCCTGGGAGGGCAGAGTCACTGCCAAGTTTTCAGGAAGAACATGTTGGGGAATCAGCCTTGTATTTTAGAAAGGGCAGTCTGGTGGCTGTGTAAAGGGACAGTGGAGGTGAGCCTGGAGGCAGGGGGACAGTGAGGAGGCCACTGTAAAAATCCTAAGAAAAGGCTGGAAATCTCCTCCCTGAAAAAGCGCAGCTTGCCAAAGACGAGCGTTCAAGGCAGGTGTCATTTCCCCAGGCCTTGGTTTGCTCCCAGTACGATGGGCCAGGTCACTAATGGCTGCACCACGCAGCTGGCACCTCCGGTGCTCTAGAGGACAGAAGCCACAACCGCCGCAGCTTCAGTAGGAGAGTAGGCCAGGAGTCCCCGGGTGAGAAGCTGCCATGCACGAGGCCCCGCCCTAGGCCCGGATTGGCTGGAGCGGGGGCGGGGCCAGAGCGCCGCCGCGCCAGGCCCTTTCCCGTTGGTGCCCGCGGCGGCTCGAGCCCGGAAGCGGACGGGGGCGGCTGCGGAGGCGCTTCGGGCCGGCGGGGGTTGCTGCGCGGTCCTAGACTCTGGGCTCCCGGCGCAGCGGGCGGCAGCCATGCATCCCCCGCCCCCGGGCCCGCTGGGCGACTGCCTGCGGGACTGGGAGGATCTGCAGCAGGACTTCCAGAACATCCAGGTGAGCGCCGCTACGGACGCCCAATGGCCCCCAGCCACGTTTCTCGGCTCGGGGTCAAGGGTCGCGTAGTCTTGGGTCAGGCCGCGGAGAGCTCAGGGTCAGAGGTCGGGGACCCTGGCGACCCTCCCGAGGGCGGCAAGGCTTCGGGTACCAGTGTCCACAGATATTAGCGTCCCTGCTGGCCCCTCCAGTGTCCGGCGGCAGCCCCGTTCGTCCGCGAGGCTGCATGACCCTGGCGGGACCCCACTGCGCTGGGCGACCTCGGTCTCCCATGAGGCCTGATCCTGACCTGGACTCCACCCTTCCCAGGAAAGCAGCCGCCTGAGTCAGACACGGCTGGGCCCAACCTTGGGTCAGTCCCTCAGCAAACATGCTGCGGGTGGCGCCTTCCCGCCCTTGGGCATCTGTGGACTGAGTGCTGCCGGAGTCTGCGGGGAGACAGCGGGGGAAATGGGGTTTAGGTGAAGTCCTCAGCCTGGATGTCAGCCCAGGGAAGTGGAGTTAAGGAGACATCTTAAGCCTGGACGGGGGCGCGACCGTCCCAGGCGGAAAGGACAGCTCCCACCAAGACCTTTAGAAGGAATGAGGGCAGTTGACAGGTCCATGTGGGTGCTGCTAGGAGAGTGAGAGGGAGAAGTGGGTAGGGCCAGGCTCTGCGGGGATGCCCTGAGCCTGGCAGGGATCAGAGTCCCTCTGATGCCACTGGAGGAATTGTCTGGATCAGGCTTGTAGGGGCCACTGGGGCTGTTCTGTCTGGAGGCCAGGGAAAAGAAGGCTGCCAGCTTTGTCCAGAAAGGAGAAGGGTGTTGGCTGTGGATGGGCAGAAGTGGCACATGCTGCAGTCTGAGGGGGTATTGTGGTCCTTTCTGGGCATGAGAAACAAGACCCAGAGTAGAGCCCAAGTCAGCTTTTGCCTTTCCTGGACTGGGTCCAGTCCCATCCTGTCTTCATTGAAACTGGCTGCCCCTTGGCTTTGCCAAGCCTGCTGCCAGGTGCTTCTCCCCAGAGGCCTGAGCAGACCCAGTGGCCCCACCTGCCCACCACTTTCCTGACCTCAGTCCCTCCTTGCTCTCCCAACACTGTCCCTTGTCCAATATCTAGACTGTGCCTTCTCCAGACTCACCCACCAGGGCAAAGTGCTCAGGGAAGCCCTGGGCCAAAGGTGCTGGGGAGAGGGGGAGACTGCCTTTATAGCAGAAGGTCCAAGGGCAGAAGCTTCATGTCATGACCTTTAACCTGGAAGGAAGACATAGTCGGTAAGGCCTGAGCAGAAGGCACCTTGGATAATGCGAGTGCCCTCTGTACTTGCAGGCTGGCCAGGCAGGAGGAGTCTAGAGAGCAAGGGCTTGCCTTCAGGCCACCTGGTTGGTTCAGCTACATCTGTGGGCCTAGAACCCCGACGCAGCTTAGGACAGAGAGCCCCTAGAGGAGTAGGGACAAAGATCCCCTGTGGGAGGAGACAGCTCTGGAGGGGTGAGGATGGCCAGTAGATGAACTGAGAATAAGAAAATCTTAGAGAACTGGTCTGTTTCTGGGTGAGGAGCTGCAGGGCCCCTGGGCTTGCCGGAAAACACAGTAGCCAGCTCTTTGCCTGCCTTGTGGACAGAAGCCTCAGAGAGGTCCCTAGGCAAGTGCTGCAAGTTCAGTCTCCTTTCCTGCTGAGACCTTTCAAGGAGCCCTGGGGAGGTTGTGCCCCATGCCCTGCCTGTGGGTTCTGGCTCAGTGGGCTCCCGACCAGCGTGAGCCTTCTCCTCTGCACCCAGGAGACCCACCGGCTGTACCGTCTAAAGCTGGAGGAGCTGACCAAGCTGCAGAACAGCTGCACTAGCTCCATCTCTCGGCAGAAGAAGCAGCTCCAGGAGCTGGCCCTCGTCCTGAAGAAGTTAGAACCCCTGCCCTGTCCTGCCCCTCTTTGGGCTGTGTGTGGGTGTCTGACCTTGTGGGGTGGGAGTGCTGACTCATGAGTGACCCTGGGCATGGCTTGTCCCATTTTTGGACCTCATTTGGTCTTCTGCCCTAAGGGTATTGGGATACCTGGGAGCCCTCATGCTCTGACCCTCTCCCTGGCCCCACCCATAGATGCAGACCTTCCCTCCCAGCAGAGGCCCAGGAAGCTGTGCAGGAGCTGGAGAACCAGATGAAAGAACGCCAAGGCTTATTCTTTGACATGGAGGCTTATTTGCCCAAGAAGAACGGGTGAGGGCCCCATCCCAGCTCAAGTTCACAGCCACTTCTAAGAGAGAGCCCTGAAGCCAGGTGCTGCCTCTTGGTCATTCCATCAGCAAATGTTTCCTGGACCCACTGGGGCTGAGCAGTGAGGCATGGTCCAGATGTCAGGAGAGATAGCCCAGCTGATAGGTCACTATGGGGGAAGTACAAGGAGCAGAGGCACAGTAAGGAACAGCTGACCCAGTCCAGCAAATCGGAAAAAGCTTCCTGAGCTAGTGATGCCTGGCTGAGTCTTAAAGTAAGCCAGACAGACATGGGAAGGGAGGTCAAAGGCTGGGAGCAAAATTGGAGTGGCCATACCTTTGAGTAGGAGGTGACAATGCCGGGCTCCAGGGAAGAGGAATAAGCCAAATTTGCACTTAGGTCAGCTGCTGTCACCAAGGAGGATGGATTAGACAGTGCAAAACCCTAGGCTGAGCAAAAACTTCCAGCATAGGAGGCTGCAGGCAGTAGGAAGGCTGGGAGAGGGAGAGTATGTCCCTGAAGGCAAGGAAGGAAGGAGTCTTGGTGCTCAGATGAGACAGTGCATGGGGCAAGCTTGATGAGGATGCTTCCTAGAAGCTGGGGCATCTTGGAGAGAACTATTTGGTAGAATGGGGGAGGGGTTGGAAGTTGATACTGGGAATGATGGAAGAGCCAAGGAGGGGAGACAGCCAAGTTTGGGTGACTCTTTCTAGAAGCTTGGTTTTGAGTACAAAGAAATTAAAAACTAGGAGCTACACAGGACTGAGGGGCAGCTTTTGCTTGGGGATGTTACTTTATACCTGAGAAGAAGAGTATCTCCACCTACTGAGAGGAGAGGCCCCACAGAGAAGAAGTGCCAGAAGATTTGGGGAGTGGGCAGCCCCTGTGGCTCAGTGGGTAGGGCACCGGCCCCATATACCGAGGGTGGCGGGTTCAAACCTGGCCCTGGGCCAAACTGCAACAAAAAAATAGCCAGGCATTGTGGCAGGCGCCTGTAGTCCCAGCTACTCGGGAGACTGATGCAAGAGGATCTCCTAAGCCTGGGAGTTGGAGGTTGCTGTGAGCTGTGGTACCACAGCACTCTACTGAGGGCAATAAAGTGAGTTTCTGACTAAAAAAAAAAAAAAGGTTTGGGAAGGGGTGGAGGGAAGCCTCTGGGAAGGAGTAGAGCACTGGGTGCGTGACGGAGTGGAAGCAGCAGGAGGAGCAGATGATACCAGTGATGTTGCAGGCAGGGTTAGGGGTGAAGGAGACAGGGTGGAGGGTGTGGAGAGAGGTCATGAGGAGGCCGCTGCTGGGAATGAAATGGGAGTTGAGTCTGCAGCCTGTGGGGTGGTGGTCTAGATGTGGGGCCTAAGTGGGGAGCCCTGTGGGAGGAACAGGAGTGGGGGTGTTGAGGCTTGCCCACCTCACTGGTCTCTAGTCAGTTTTGGAGTCCCTGTCCTGCCCTAAATCCCTTTCATTCCTGGGCTTACTCTGAGCCTCTGACCCTATGGCTTGAGTGTGAATGAGAGTATGTTACAGCTGCTTACTAAGTGACTGTGACTTTGCTGTCACTTCTTGGAGTGTCTCTGGCAGAGAAGGGCAAGTTGATCTAGGTTGGTAGGAACAGAAGAGGGTGTGGACTTTGCTGACTCAGGAGAGGCTTTGATGGGAAGAAATAGGCTAAGAGGCTGGTCATCCAGGTCAGGACACAACCAGAGCTCCAAGTTTCTAAGAGAGGCTATTCTGGGTTGAGAGGAGGTCCCAGGTGTCATGGTGGGTATAGGTAGCTAAAATAGACCCAGGGCTGAAGGTTTGGGAGTCAAGGTGGCAAAGAACTATGGGGCCGGTAGTAGATGGCTGTCATCCCACAGGCAATGAGTCCATTGGCTATCAACAGAGAGGGAGAGTCCCGAGGTAGGGGAGTTTCAGGCAGGGCAAAGGAGGTGGGTGGGGGACAGCAGTTTATTCCAGCTGGAATTCTGGAGCAGGCAGGGAGAAGGCAAGGGATCATGTGGAGTTTGTCTGCAGCCCAAGGTCAGAGCCCCAAGGCCACAAGGAAGGCAGTAGAGGCACAGACTTTGACCCAGCATGCCCAGGACTCTGTGCCATATGGCTTTTCTGGCACTTGGAGCCTCTTCTCACGCACTCTCCTTCTCCCCTAGGTTGTACCTGAGTCTGGTTCTGGGGAACGTCAACGTGACACTCCTGAGCAAGCAGGCTAAGTAATTTGTCATCATGGGCTGGGTCTGCACCACCCCACACCCTTCCCAAGTGCTTTCCACTTGGCTGAGCCTTGGGATTTGGGGGCTGCTCCCCAATGCTGCCCTCATGCAACACCAGAATGTGTCCTGGGGCTGAGGCAAGGATGCCAGCTTCCCAGCCTGTCTCAGAGCGTGTACCCTGCAGGTTCGCCTACAAAGACGAGTACGAGAAGTTCAAGCTCTACCTCACCATCATCCTCATCCTCATCTCCTTCACCTGCCGCTTCCTGCTCAACTCCAGGTGGGCATCCTGCTGCTGGGGCGAGACCCTGCACTCTCTAGGCTCTGGCACCAACTCTGTTCCCCTTCCCAGGGTGACAGATGCTGCCTTCAACTTCCTGCTGGTCTGGTACTACTGCACGCTGACCATCCGAGAGAGCATCCTCATCAACAACGGCTCCCGGTGGGCGCGCTGGAGGGCCAGGACCCCTGGGAAGCGGGCACTGGGCTGAGGCACTGGTTTCTTCCCACTTTCCTGTCCCTGAGCGTTGATCCTGTAAGGGACAGGCAAGTGACAGTGGCTCCCTGACACAGGATCAAAGGCTGGTGGGTCTTCCATCACTATGTGTCCACGTTCCTGTCAGGAGTCATGCTGACATGGTGAGTGGCCAGGCCTTACATGGTGGGAGCTGGGACAGGGAGAGATGGCGTCCCCATACCTCCCACTGCTTTCTACCTTAGGCCAGATGGTCTTATGTACCAGAAGTTCCGGAACCAATTCCTGTCCTTCTCCATGTACCAGAGTGAGTGTCTCAGAGGCCCCTTCTTAGTAGGGGGAGGAGACAGGGAAAGAAAGGACTGAGGCTCCAGCCCCTCCTCACCCCGCTCAGGCTTTGTGCAGTTCCTCCAGTACTACTACCAGAGTGGCTGCCTGTATCGCCTGCGCGCCCTGGGTGAGCGGCACACCATGGACCTCACTGTGGGTGAGTCAGCCTCAGGAATCCTGCTGGGCAGCCGGGAGGCCAAGTTCCTTGTCTTCCTGCCCTGCTCTGAGTGATGGTGCCCTACATCTGTCCCTCATCATTCTGTACCCGGCCTCTTTCCCCAGAGGGCTTCCAGTCCTGGATGTGGCGGGGCCTCACTTTCCTGCTGCCTTTTCTTTTCTTTGGACATGTGAGTTGCACCTGTGTGTCCCTGTCCATCTGTCCTTGCCTGCTCTGGCTTTGGGCTTGAGCAGGAACTGGGTTTACTAAGTAAACTCCCCCACCCCACTCCCCATCCCCAGTTCTGGCAGCTTTTTAACGCACTGACGTTGTTTAACCTGGCCCGGGACCCTCAGTGCAAGGAGTGGCAGGTGAGCTGGGGCCCCGGTGAGGACAGCTTGGGGGGTGGGCCCAGGGGCTTAGCTCCCGTCCTCACCCCGATTCCTCCCACAGGTGCTAATGTGCGGCTTCCCTTTCCTCCTCCTCTTCCTTGGCAATTTCTTTACCACCCTGCGAGTTGTGCACCAGAAGTTCCATAGTCAGCGGCATGGGAGCAAGAAGGAATGAGGCCAGCCCCAAAGGAGCTTCTGCATCCGTGTGTCTTGGAGGGGATGGGAGGTGCCCCTTATGTGTGTGTGTATGCATGTCTGGGAGGGCGTCTCTTCTGTTCTCCCGGGGTTTTGTGGGCTCTGTGGGCCCTGAAGGCGGCCTGTGTCCCAGCCTGCAAAGAGCGGGGGGCACAGGGTCTCAATAAAGGAAGAGCCACAGATGGCCTTGAGGTGTGTGTTCTCCTGAAAGGAAGGCGGTGGGGCCTGGTTGCTCTCTAGTTGCGTACTCCCCTACCTCACTGGCTCTCAATCTGCTCAAGCACCACCAGGCAAATACAGAAAACAGAACTTTATTCCAAGGACCAGAGGTTATTTAAAATTATTTACACTCATTGAAAATCACATTGGAGGGGCCAGGCCCACCTCAGCTAAGAAAGCCCTCTGCACAGCCGCTGAGGGCCTGAAGCATCCCAAAGTGTGGGGCCCGGTCACCCCTACTGTGTGCCCCAGGGCTGGGCAGCCTGCGTGGCTAAGGAGGGTGCACTCCAGGCTGGGAGCTTTGTCACTGGGCCTGCTTCCCATGGCAAGGCTGAGCAGAACCCCCCCAGGAGCCCAGCAGGGAGGGGAAAGTGATTACATGGGCAGTGGGGGACAGGAGGGCCAGGCAGTCCTAGCTCCACACGTCCAGGGAGTAGCGGCCCTTGGTCATCAGCTTCTTGATGTAGTCCACGGCTTGTGCATGCTCCATGACCCCAAACTCAGCCACAATGTCATAAAAGGTGTTCTGCACATCCCTGGCCATATTCCGAGCATCCCTGGTGGCAGGAAGGAGGTGGCAGTGGGGACTAGGCAGGGGCCACCCACAAGCAGGCAGGCCCACCCCCTGGTCCCCAACTTACCCACAGACATAGATGTGGGCTCCCCCCTCATGGATGAGCTTCCACAGGTGTTCCTTGTCCCTCTTCAGCAGGTGCTGGACATAGACCTGTGGAGAGGGAGGGAGATGTGAGGCAGGCAGGCCCAGTCACTGTGGCCACCTGGTTGTCCCCTGCCTGTGCAGCCGTTCCCACCTTACCTTATGGGACTGCTCCCGGGAGAAGGCCACGTTGAGGTGGGTGAGGGCGTTGTCCTTGTGGAACTGGGCCAGTTCCTTGCGATACAGGTAGTCCTCTTCTGAGCGGCGGCAGCCATAGTAGAGCAGCGTCTCCCCAACTTCCTTGCCTGGGTGGTGGCAGTACAGTGAGTGGGCCCGGCCTGGCCTTTCCCTGCCCTCCTGCACGGGGCCCATATACTCACCCTGCTGCCGCAGCCAGGCCCGCTCTTGAATGAAGCCGATGAAGGGTGCCACCCCTGTGCCGGGGCCCACCATGATGACTGGGGTGGTGGCCTTGAAGGGTAGGCGGAACTGGGACTTGCGCACAAACATGGGCACAAGGGCCCGGTGGCCATTTTCTCCGGCAGGCTCCTTGGCCCGCAGCCAGCTGGTGGCCACGCCCTTGTTGATTCGGCCAGACTTGGTTTCATACTCCACAGCCACAGCACAAATGTGCACGGAGTTGGGGTGGACCTGAAGGGAGGTACTGGTGAGCTTGGCCAAGGCCCTCTCCCATAGGTTCGGGGCCTCTTCACACACTCTTGGTCCCCAGACTTCCTCAAAGGCTCCTGAGACTAAGGCTGGAGAGAAGCTGACAGCCTGGGGGACCCTCAGAAAACTGCCCAGGCATTTAGGGCAAGGCTGGGGCTCCTCATGCTGCCTCTGGTGAGCCCATCTGTGTGTCTGCCACAACAAGGCCTGGGCTCTGGCTTGGGGCTGACAGACCAAAGCCAGCCTAGGGCCCTCACCTTGGAGGAGGAGGCGATGGAGTAGTAGCGGGCCTGGAGCCGTGGCAGCAGCTCACACAGGTGGTCTATGGGGGGCCGCAGAGATGGGTAGTCCTGCAGGATGGCCAGGATGTGCCTCCGGGCCTCCACCACCCAGCTCAGGTACAGCTCCTGGAAGGAGATGCAGGAAGTATGGTGAGACACAGGTGAAGGGACTGGGCTAACAGCAGGACCCACAGAGGTAGGACAGTGGTGGGCTAGGGGCTGCAGCATGGCTGAGGGGCAGGGTGGCCACGGCAGGTCTACCTTGCCCTCGCCCGAGGAGGAGGCCATCTTGCGTAGCTGCTCCTGCTCGGAGGGTGCAGAGGCGTACTGGGCCAGCTCGTACAGCACGTTGGTGCGGGGAGGGTTGGTGATGTCCAGGTAGTAGGTGAGGGCCGTGCGGTAGGAGGTGGGGCAGGGGAATGGGTGCTTCTTGTTGGACTCCTCTGCAGGGAGAAGGCAGGCAGGACATGGGGTGAGCAGCCACCTCCTGGGGTGATGTCAAGCCTAAAGCAACCTTGCTCTGCAGGAAGCAGGCACTGGGAGCAAGGCACCTCTCATTAGTGCCACCTTGGCCTAAGCTGAAGGCTTCCGGCCAGGCCTTAAGGTTTACGCAGGAGGGCAAGTCCTCATCAGAGGTGGATAGATCTCATTAGGGAGGCACTTTAGTGTATGCCCACTGTGCTCACACTGCTGTGACAGTTTGACAGTCTAGTCCCTTTTCCTGCTTGTACCACTTAAGGGCTGATTCTGAACTGGTGAGAAGTGACAGACCTGCCACAGGTTGCTAAGGATAGGAGTGGGTAGGAATGGGGCAGTGTGGGGGCCATCACAATGAGAGGTGCAGGCTAGGCAGCTCTTGAAGACCATGGGCAGACTTGGCCACGTGTCTAGTGCTTCCCAGCACTCCACACCTGTAAGTGGGCCCAGAAGGGCTATCAGGGTTGCTGACACAAGTGTCTCTCCAGAGAGGAAATGGAGGCCTAAGAACAGGGAAGGACCAGCCGCAGCCCCACAGCGGGCAGTCAAGACACACTGGCAAGGGGAACTGGGGCTGGCTCTGTCTGCAGGCCTCAGGCACCCCTCCTTCCTTTAAGGGACTATTTAGTGCTGTGGCAGGAACCCCAAAGGAGAGGCCAGCGCTATAGCCACTCTGCCTCTCCTCGAGTTGCCTCCGGAAGCTATAACCATGGGAGTCTCAGGGGTCAGGGCCCCTCAGGTTCTAGGGTTTCAGGCCTAAGCAGAAGCACCATCAAAGGCTGGAGAGGTGGAGGGCGGCCTCGATTCTAGGACTCACCGTCGAGATTGTTCAGTGACATTATGACATCCAGGTCAGCACCCAGGATCTCACCCAGCTGGTTGACAAGGGCAGAGTCGTTGGCTGGGTAAACAGCCACATGGTCCCCAGATTCGTACCTGGAGGGAGATGCAAGGCTGGCTCTGCACCTGGATCTGGAGGCCCCAAGTGAAGGTACATGGGAGGTGACAGTGACAGCTGATACCTTATTTTGGAATCTGAGATGTCTAATTCTATGTGCATGAAGTGTCGCTCAGTTCCCTGGTTCAGCTTCCGGTTGGTGGCAACTGCAGCCAAGAATGGATTCTTGGCATCAAACGGGCTGGGTGGGGAGAAGAGAAGCCAGTGACTAACCAGCCTTTGATCTGCATCTCCCTGTCCCCAAGGGATCCTTCTGGTTGCATAAAACACAGAGAACAGCAGAGGTGGCCCCTCCAAGGGCCAATAGGAAACCTTATCCATATGTCAAGGACCCTCCCAGATTAATCCAGCACAGCTCTCTCAACAACCCACCAAGTGGGCGGTGCTAGATCATCAGTGTCCCTACTCACAGAAGACCTTTAAGATCCTCTACACTCTGTGACCATGGGTGGGTGAGTGCAAGGGAGGCCCAGGCCCTCGGAGATGGAATACAGCTCCCCACTCCCACAGGCCCTGGACTGTAATGTGGACAAGAGAAATTTTACTGAAAAGTAGGGCCATAGCAGTACAGATGCAAACAGGGCAGGATGTGCCCCTGGGCCTGTGGTCATGAATCTCACAGTACGAGGACTTTTCTGGATGGCACCAGAAAGGATCTTTCCATTTATGGACAAAAAGTAGATTTTAAGCAAATGAGCCCTTCTGCCAAGGTTGAACCTAGACAGAGCTACACTTGCTACATCCTTGTCCAGGAACCAGTGTGCACCCCCTGGCTCAGTGCATATACAGCAAGATGTGGGAGTAAATTAAGTACAAACTTTTTGAGCACTGGTCTCACAAAAGCTATGCCTTGGACTTGTGCCACCTAGGGCCGGGGGCTCCTGAGGGTCCTGCCATGGAGCAACTATCCTTCTCTGGGCCTCACACCCTCCTGTGCCCTGTGGGGACGCACACATGGGTGTGTCATGGGTCCCAGGGCCATTTGCCTGCAACCATGCTGCATCCACTCACGGTTTCTGGTTCTCATAGCTCTTCAGCCGGCCCATCTCTCCCACATACACCTTGGCCATGTCTACATTTGTGTGGACCACAAGCTCATATTGGCGAATGCTAGAAAGAAGACACCAGAGGTAACGTCAGGCATGGGGAGAAGGGAGAGAGGAAGGGGCAAAGGGAGGAGCAGGGTGCAGCTGTCTACTCGGATACCCAAGGGCAGAGCTGGGACAGGGTCTGGCAGGAAGCAGCTTCTACTTGATTCCATAAGAAGGTATGGAAAGTCCAAGCATCTTAGCTGGGCCAAAGACCCTTGCTGACCCCACAACTGAGCTGCTGCCAACTTCTCCTCACCATCCCCACTGCAACCCCCAGGCCAACCCCTACACTCTGTAGCCCATACTCACCTAGACTCCTCCCCAGTGGCTTCCACCCCAAAATGCTCACACACGGCCGGCCAGAACTGCTCTCGCCAGGTGATGAAATCCTCTTCCAAGCTGGGAAGTAGGGAGAATAAGCTGAGCTGGGCTGGCTCCCCAGATGGGGTGACCCTCTCCCCTCACACGCTCCGCGACCCGGCTCCCTTCCCCAGAGTTCTAGGGGCAGCACAGCAATGTGAACTCAAGGCATCAGGAAGGAGCTAAAGGAGCCTTTACTTGCTAGGCAAGCTAGGAGAAGATCCAGTGACTCAGCAGGGCTGAGCGGAGGGAGGGCGAGTCCCCTCTCTTGTCAGTGACATGTCACTGAGTTTCAGCTAACAATGGCTTGCATTCCCTCCATGTTCCAGTCAAGTCTCTAGACCTGTGGTGCCTAATACATAATGGTGGGGGCCCTAAGGTGATGGCCCAGGATTCAGGGCGGGAAAGCAGGGTGTGGCACTCACTTCCCATCATCGTCACCCAATCCCAGCTCAAAGATGCGCTGGGCGCCGAGCTGCTCCAGTCGCTTGTCCACGTACTTGCCCATCGCATTGAAGTGCTCGTAGGTCTTGTTCCCAAGACCAAACACCTGTGCAGACAGAGGGGACTCTGAGGCCTGGCCTCCAGAATGACCAGCAGGGCTGGTCGAGCCTCTAAGCAGTGCCTGCAAATCTCTGTAATCGCCTAACACCTTGCACTGTGAGGACATCTAGGCTTCCTTCAGCTTCCTCCACAGCCAACCTCCAAGCCTCGATTCCATGTGGCAGCAGAGGTGCAGCTCCCCTTCCCCACCTGGTGGGCAGCTCTAGCCCTCCCGCCTGGCCAAGGCTCAGCTATCCTGCCACATCTGTCTCACCTTCAGTCTCCAGCAACAAGTGGGTCTGGGGACTTAGGAGGAGAAGCTCTCTTCCTGCTAGGGCAAAAGGCACAAGCAACCACCCTCTGGGACTCCCCCATGAGCTCACTGTCAGGCCTTCAGCCCACCCTGGCTGATGGGTGAGGGAACCTCCTTTTGGGAGGCTGATGGGTGAGAGAACCTCCTTTTGGACCTGAGGAACCAGTAGCCCAGGGGAGGGGCTAAGGCTGCCATGAGCCCACAGGAGTCTCTGGGTGACTCACCGCATACTTGATTCCAGAAAGATCCACATCTGTCTCTTGGAGCCAGTCATAGAAGTCCTGGGCATTGTCAGTAGGGTCCCCCTCGCCATAAGTGGCCATGCAGAAGACTACCAGGGAGTTGTCTATTTCTGAGAGGCTGCTTAGGTCGGCCTGAAGAGAAAGGGCAGAGCTGACCATGATTAAGCCTGCTCTGGGTTGGCCTGCAGCAAAAGGGAATACCAAGCCCTGCCCAGGGCAGAGCACAGCTGGGGATATTCAGGTACTATGGGGTCAGAGAAGGAACAATCTGTCTGCCTGGGAAGTGCATGGAGGGTCAGGGATGGCTGAGCAGAGGGGGCTGGCATTGGAGACAGGGGAGCAGGACGAGGCAGTGTGTATTAGGCTAGAGTGGACAGTATGTGTTTAGGAAAGAGGGCAGCAGGCACGAAGAGTACAGGATGGGGAGAGAGTGTGATGGCAGAACCAAAGACTGGCTTCCAGCTGGCTTCCAGGCCACCCCAAGGGCAACCTCACCATTCCAGAGTCCCTGGCTTTATGGCATGGCCTGGGTGCTCACTGATGTGTAAGGCTGGGTGGTGGTACCTGTCACCAAGATCCCAGAGGAGGTGGGTGAGTAGGACGAGTTTGGTTTGGGACATGGAGCAGCCCCTGAGGGAAGCAGCAGCTGGTGCTCAGGAGAGGGCTGGTTTTGAGGGAAAGGACATTCAGCTATTGCTGGAGCCGCAAGAACTGCTCTTCCTCACCAGCAAGGCCATGACTGGCAATGACCCTTATAGGGAAGAGTGGGAAGGCAACTCCTGGGGATGCCTTTGTGGGACCCCTGCTCCCTCCTGAGCTACAAGCTACAACTCAGCTTTACTTGCCTGCCCACTGTCTCCGTCTGGGCTGGCAGCCTGTCACTGGCTCTCCCAACCCAGACTATTAGAAAATTCTTATACTTTGAAAGACCACAAGTGAACAAGAAGGAGGTAGACAGAGCCAATTTTAGGAAGAACCCGTGCCAACAGGAGCAAACCTGCTCCCCATGGCGCTCAGGGACAAGGTTGGGTCTGGCTGAGGCCAGGAAGTCAGGATTTAGTCCCTCAGTGCCCACAGGGAGCACTGTATTGAGGCCTACTGACAGGAAGAACACTCCTACCGCACCTCCCCATGCCACACTGTCCCCTCTTGCTCTGGACCAGATACACAAATTCTTAGCAGCCTCATTACAAAGGCAGCTGAAGGGTTTTTCAGAGAGACCCATCCCATGCCCTCATCCCTCCTCTGTAGGTAAACAAGGACAATGCATGGGCAATCAGGGCAGGGCAAGATCTGCACCCAGATGACCTGACTCTACATTTGGTCTCTGGCCAATGCATTTCCGGGTGGGGAGAGATGGCATAGAGTTCCTCTCCTGGCATTCTGAAATACCCACTCCACTAAGTGCCTGGGTCCCTTCTGCATGCACCAGCCTAGCACTTGGGAAGCTCCACAGTGCAGAGGCTCAGCCTGAGCAGTGCTGGGTACAGACATACATGTGCACACACTGCCTTGCTGACCTAGACCAGGGGCTCTTAAGAGTGTCTTAGAATGTCTTAAAAACTGGTGCCATGTGGCTGCTAGAACCATCTGTTCCATTGGCTATCTCAGCCCTTTAAGCCTCTTGGTGATCCAGAGGCGAATCCCTTAATACCACTGGAAGAGACAGGAAGAAGGGGGCAAGTGCCTGGTGAGAGCTCACCAAGTCATACTCCTCAGGGTCTGCTGCCATGCCCCGCATCCCGTAGCGATGGGCATCCTTGGACAAGCGGTTGGCAAACTCCTCAGCAGTCCCCGTCTGGGAGCCGTAGAACACAACGATATTCTTACCCTAGGGAAGGCCAGATACACAGGGTCAGTGAGGGGCCCACAAGCCACAACCTTCACCCAAGGCTCCCGTGGACATTCCCAGGGTCCCTCAAAGGCATCCTCTTTCCTTCCTAGCTCCAAGACCTTTTTTTTTTTTTATTTTGCTTTTAATTTCAGCTGGCTTTTACTTTTCTTAGTTTCTTTGTTTATTTATTTATTTATTTATTTTCCATTGTCCTTCCTTATAGCGATTCTCAGGCCGGTTGCCTCCCAAGTAGCTGGGATTACAGGCGCCCGCCACAACACCCGGCGGTGTTCTTTCCTGGTAGTAGAGACGGGGTCTTTTACTCTGGCTCACTCATGCTTATGCTGGTCTCAAACTCTGTGAGCACTGGAAATCCACCCGCCTTGGCCTCCCACAGCGCTGGGATTACAGGAGCGAGCCACCATGCCCAGCCTCCAAGTCCTTTCTAAATGGCTCTGGGGCTGGCTTCTTACTGTCAGAGTCACTGTGGTAGAGGAGGGCAAGTCACCCAGGTGATCTTACACACTTGGCTACTCAAGATCACATTCTCACTTTTTCTTTTTTTTTTTTTTTTTTGAGATAGAGTCTCACTCTGTTGCCCAGGCTGGAGTGCCATGGTGTCTGCTCAGCTCACAGCAACCTCAAACTCCTAGGTTCAAGCAATCCTCCTGCCTCAACCTGAGTAGCTGGGACTACAGGTGCCTGCCATGATGCGCAGCTAGTTTTTTCTATTTCAAGTAGAGATGGGGTCTTGTTCTTGCTTGATTATAATATACATTCACAATAAAACATGAAACTCAGGGAAAGGGTACTATGGATTGGGTCTCAAACTCATGATCTCAAGCAATCCACCCAGTTCAGCCTCCGAGAGTGCTAGAATTACAGGCGTGAGCCACTGTACTTGGCCTTCTGACACGGTTTTTTGGCCGGGGCTGGGTTTGAACCTGCCACCTCCAGCATATGGGGCCAGCGCCCTACTCCTTTGAGCCACAGGTGCTGCCCTGACACGTCTTTTTTTTAATGACATGGAAATAAACATAACGGTAAGTTAAAAAAGAAGGTAAGAACACAGTATGTAAGCTGTAGTCATCCCTCACTATCTGTTAGGGATGAGTTCCAGGACTCTCCAAGGATACTCAAATCCTTGAATGCGCAAGTCCCTGATATAAAATCGTGTAGCATTTGCCTATAACCTATGTATATCCTCCCATTGTATACTTCAAATCATCTCCAGATAACTTGTAATATCTTACACAATGTAAATGCTAGGTAAATAGTTGTTATACTATATTATTTAGGGAATAACGATAAGAAAAATGTATGTACATGTTCAGTACAGATGTGACCACCTATTTTTCCCCTAAGTATTTTCAATCTGTAGTTGGTTGAATCCATGAATGCAGAGCCCATGGATACAGAGGACTGACTATATTTACAATATAATTGGATCTTATATATGTTTTGTTTATATACATATGCAGAAAGGAAAAAGCCTGGCAAGAAATACATATACCAAGAGCCTCTAAATGCAGAATTAAGGGTGTGGATTTCTGGTTGATTATAATACACATTCATAATAAAGACTTGAGACTCAGGGAAAGGGTACTGTGGATTTGTGTCACACATTCTTCCTTCTACCCATCTTTTACAGCAGCTACTGAAAAGCCTAAAACCTTATTTCACAGACTCCTGTAAAGCTAGAAGCATAGTAAAATTAGGTTTGGTCACCTGGATGTGCTTGTTAAGTTCTAGAAGGTGGGAGGAAGCAAAGGCTTCTTGCTCCTTTATGCAAAACAAGAGGTTCTTAGCAATGGTATTTCAGTCCCCATTCTTCAATGTCCGAGTTATTGCTGATGGTTTTGGCAGCCAGAATTCAAGTTCCCAGGCCTGATTTCAGGCTTATGGGATGTTCAGAGGCAGTTGCAGAAGTAGTTTCTGGTCCCTGGATTGTAGATGCACACAGTGTGACCTGAACTGTCCTGAACGCCAACAATTCCAGGCTGGATTCAGAGGGAGCAGCACCTTGCAGGTCAGCCTGAGACCTACCTTTGCCTTTAGCCCTTTCAGTACCTGGAAGCCCCATTTCCTGTGTGGAATCCCTTCGTCATTAAACTGCCTCCATGCCTAGAGTGGGCTCTGGTTTTTTAACTGAACCCCAACTTATAGGGAACAAAATAAAACTTATGGATTACAACTGGTTTAAAGTGTTCTGTGCCTTTTCACATTTTCTAAAACTTCTATAAATCATTGTTAACATATTACAAAGGATATTTTAAGATAATCACTATATTTGCTTGGCACAGTGGTTATAGCACCAGTCACATACACAGAGGCTAGTAGGTTTGAACCTAGCCCAAGCCAGCTAAAACAACGACAATTGCAACAAAAATAGCTGGGTGTGATGGCAGGCACCTGTAGTCTCAGCTACTTGGCAGGCTGAGGCAAGAGAATCGCTTAAGTCCAAGAGTTGGAGGTTGCTGTGAGCTGTGACACTACAACACTCTATTGAGGGCAACGTAGTAACACTCTGTCTCAAAAAAAAAAAAAATTATGATTTAATTCCTCATTGTAATGCAATATTATAATTATTCCTTGCAACTTTTTATATGTATTACCATATGGCATCCTACAATTTGGAA
>CAUYON010013079.1:0-66313 GCA_963573935.1 Arctocebus calabarensis
AATGTGAATGTTACTTTGTTTGCATTATTATGATTAAAAAAAAAGAAAAAAGAAAGTGCCTTGGCATTTGTGACCCTGTGCCTGGGACAGACAGATGCGTTACCTGACAGAAACTGCTGGGTGTCAAAGAGCTTGCAGGTCTGGTCTCTCTCCAGTTTGTTGGGCCGGTCGCTGCACAGTGCCAGGGGCCCGTCCCAGTAGATCCTGCTCTGGCACAGTCTCTTAGCGTAAAGCCCATCAGGGGCCATCCAGAGCACCACGCCCCTCTCCAGGTGGCTCAGCAGCTTTTCGATGTTCTTCCTCTGGCCATTGTCTTCTGGGTAGGGGAAAAGAACCTGGTCCAGGTTGCTGGCATCATAGGTGTGTCCGTGGGAGATCCGGCAGCCCTCAGGGCTGGACGTGGTCAGCTCCTTCACCAGGATTTCCCGGTAGTACAGGCATATGTGCAGTCGGCAATCTGCAAACACAGAGCTCCAGAGTCAGTGCTAACGGGCCAGGATGCCAGAACAAAGTGTGTTTGATGAAACTAGAGTCCCAAGACACCCTGTGAGAGAGTAGCCTATCCCAGAGGCAAGCAAGCCTAGGAAATGCTCCGTCCACGTCGCCCCACTGGGGTCACAGACAGTGTGAGTGCATTCAACACTCAACAGAAGCCCTGTGGAAAGAAACCTATTTAATTTATCCAAACCAGCATTTTCCAAATTTACGTGGCCTTAGGCTCTTTTGTTTTTGGAAGACGGAACATGTTTTTCATTAATTTTCTGCAAATATGTTTAACTCATTTTAGAGAGTACCACCTATTAAGAACTTACTAAGTAACTTTTTCTGGATGATGACGTTGATGGTGGTGACAACATTTATGTTTAAAATACTAAGCCATGTGTCACCAAATGAGAATCCATCATTAAGCAAATCAGTTTTGATTTTGGAAAAAAAGTTTAATTTTGACTAGCAGAAAAATATAGTAATATGTTTTTAAAAAAAGAAATTATGTCCACACACATGAAACTTCCCTACATATCAATATCTATAAGACAGCATTGAGGTTATACTATGTACATGTGTATATGTATGTGTATACTTGTATTTCACCTTTTTACAACCTGGAAGGACAATGAAATGTGATGTTTTTATTTTCTACTTTTATTTTTCTGATTTTTAAATTAGTTTTCCACATTGGATGTATGCTGGTTCTATCAGAAAATTAATTCTTGTGAAAAGAAGACAATCAATAAGAAAAATGCTACCAAAGTTACAGTCTGCTGAAATTCCCACTAGGTTTTGTGCTTTAAGTTTGAAAAGAACTCTAAAACTTTAAACATGCTGAATATGTTTATAAAAAAAATCTACTAATTTCAGAAACATCTTTAAAATAACATCTATAGGCTGAAAGAATAATGTGAGGCTTGCAAAACCTCCTAAACTGCAAAAGGGCAACCAGGACAGGAGACAGCTATCCACAGGTCCTGCATGGGACTTAAAAATGAACAGGCATCCTGGTTCTCTGACAAATGTGCTCAAGGTTGAGAATTAATCTGTGTCATGCATACCCAAACAAGAAACCCACAAAGCTGTCTTATTCCTCAATGGTGGGTTTTGAGACTTCACCCACATCACATCTCAATCCTCCACTTCGACACACCAGCTGAGCACGAGCCAAATGGCACACCCCAACGAGAGTGGGTGTTGGCCATTAGAGGTGACTTGCGGGGCAGTTTCATTTCATTTAATGTCATCAGAAATCACAAGGTCACAGAGATATAAATAGCTGTTTATTTCTACTCATCGGGCACCCACGCAAGTCTTAGGTACTCAAGAAAAGGGTTCGAAAGTTTCTAAAAACAAACCCAAGCCTTCCTACTCGGAAGCCCCTCCTCCCAAAGGGCGTCCTTAGTTATTCATGTGCGCCTCAGAAGAAAGGCAGCAGCCTCATTAGGGGCTTCAGAATCAGAAAGAACTGGAAGGTAAAATTATTTTTTCCAGAAATGGAACTTTAAAAATCGGATTTATTTGCAAGCTATGTTGAAGTTCAGAAGGAGACCAAAATGTTCACTACTTGCAGGCACACCAACATTATAGAGACAGGGACCAGAATTAATGTTCCTAGGAAGCAAGTAAGGAGGACCTGTCAGTGGCCAAACAGGGAAAGATGATCAGTTTCTCAAAATGAGAAGCCTGAAGGTTTTTGTTTTTAATTGTTTGGGATTCCTTGAGGGTACAAAGCATTAGGTTACACTGATTGCATTTGTTAGGTAAAGTCCCTCTTATAATTGTGTCCCGCCCCCAAGAGGTGTGCCAAACACTGTGATCCCCTGTACCTCCCCCCCTTATGGTTTTCCCAGAAATTATTCTATGCTATAAAAATGTAGGCTGAAGGAGAGCCCTTGGTAAGGGAAACTGGAGTATTTTCACATTCTTTGGCAATTCGGAGAGGTGCCAGTGGAGAAGTTAAAAGGACTCCATTTGAACTGAACTAGCAGTGCCTGTCATAGGCACAAGCTGGCTTCTCACTGCTGTTTCCTAATGGTGCTCTTTATGTGACCAGGTGACCATCTAGGCTGGACACAGGATACATATCACCTACTCCTGACCCCAGGGGGAGGAGAGTGAGTGTCTAAATTCCCATGTACCCAAAGATGATGGGGAGCAGCAGCAGAGGCTGGCCTCCTGCAGGCGCCTCCAGAACCAGACGCTGCACTCACCTGAGAGCGCCAAGGCTTCGGCAGACCTTATGCTTGGCTCTGTGGGGATTCCAGGAGCCTGGGACTCAGGTGGGGCACAAGCATAAAAGGTTCCTGTCACCTGGCAACCTGCATTTGCAAATAAAAATCAGATGATTTCTAAACAGAGAGTCGATGTACTGGGAGGCTGTCTGGGGTGTGTACTAAGGTGGGAAGGAAGGGGCTGGAGCCCCACTCACTTTCCCCTTGGCATAAGCAGCTGGCAGGGCACACTCTTGTAAGGCAATGACAAGCCCAAGTTCAACTGGAAAAACTAGGGTTGAAAGAGAACGGAGCCCTTGCACAGCTTTGGGAGGAAACTTAGAGCTCTCTCTCCACAATTGATAAACAAGGAAACAAGGAAACAAGAGATGAAATGATTTGCCCCTGTTCACATAACAAGTCCGCAGCAGAGCTGAGACCTCAGGCCCATGTGAGTGCTGACACCAAAGAGCCCATTTAACACCAACAAATTGTTTAGTCCATGTTTGTGTGGCTTGCTACTGTTGGGTTTGGGGAAAACTGAGCCATGTTTCCCGAAGGTGGTATTGCATCAACTATGAATAGACAAAGCATAAGTGAAAGAACAACTTATTTTGCTGGCATTTCATTTAGTACCACCTATGCTTCAATATATGTCTGCCTAATCCGTCTGTTTGCAAAGTTCTAAACACTGTCTCTTTACTATGGCTCTTCATTCAACAGAACCGACGCACTGGACAGAGGTCTGAATTTCAGAAGCTGAAATTTAAGGTTAGTTGATTCCTCCACTATGGTATGGGAAACCAATCTTGGCTGCAAATCACTCTTGAAAAGCCAATACAATCAAATTCTGAGCTTTTTTGCAAATATTCCACTCAATACAATCATAAACAATGGCACACCTCTTTCATTACCAACAGCCCAGGATGGCCTAAACATGACCAGAAAAAAAGGCAAACTGCCCAAGTTGTGAAGGAGCAAATACTCCTACAACGCCCAAAAGGATCCGAGTGGTGACCTTAGTCAGGACTTCTATTTAAACGACTAACCCCAAGTCTTGAAAGCTTGAGTTTGGTTAATCAGCACACCTTGTGAAATTTCGCCTGCACCCAGTAGCACTTCTGCAGAGCAAGCTCATTTTGATATTGGGGGTCGCTCCTATGGGCCCAGGACCACATTAAATCCCGAAGGAGTAAGTCTGTCTGGGACTCAGTAGCTAGGTACCTATGGGGACATTTTATGTGTTTTTCATTTTATACATTCCTTTCCCTTTATCACCTCTGACCTGCAGGACAGGGAGGTCCCAGAGCATGTTTAGTCTCAGGATACATGCTAATATCACTGACAATGATAATGAACACACCACCGCTTAAGAGAAATACTAGCTCAATGATCTCCCTGTGTCCCTACTTACAATCTATGAGCTTCTGGGATCTTCTCTATTAAAGAAAAATGGGGCCACTTTTGGCACCTAGAATTATCTCTGTGCTGTGTAAATAAGACTCCACTAAGGGCAGTGCCCAGCATGTATCCTGAGACTAAATGTGCTCTGGGAGCTCCTCATCCTGTAGATCAGAGACAGTCCTCACCCTTGCCCTGTACATGAGGCCTTCCTGAGGACAGATAAGAATTCCGTGTAGCTCATGGCCAAATAAACTTTTAGGTTTCATGCCCTGGCGTCTTTCTTACCATTTTCACAAGCTGGGCCTTGCCAGTGGTGGCTGCGGGGTCCAAATGGCATGGTACATTGATATGGGATTTCTGGGTGTGGCTGATCAGGGACATAATCCCTCCAGCTTCGGTCAAGAGGTGGCATCACGTAGTTATGAACCTGCTAAAGGAACATGGGAGAAGCTGAGATAAAAAGCATGGACACTGGAAAAGGGGGTGCTTTTATATCCCCTCCAGCTCCTCAGGGAATTCCTTACTAGGCTGGTGGCCAAATCATCCGAATCGTTCATCACCCTGAGTGGAAGCTAGCCACAGACTATCCAAAAGCACAATGGAGGCACTGTTGTAATGTTTTATGTAAAGCTTCATCATATGGCTGAATCTGGCACCAAAAGTACTGTGGGGAAGTCTGCCTTCTTTTACCCACCAAAGTGGATAAAACAGAGCTGTCATTCACATCAGAACAGACTGTAATGATCAGCTGCCCTGTGGTCTCACATGATAAAGCATTACTTCCAAATCTTCCACTTCCACAAAAGGTCTGTTTCCCAGAAGATTTGAGAATCAGAAGTGTATTCCCACAGGCAGGCACACCCGTCCCTGCTCTACTTGAAAACAATACCAGCAGCAATGCCATGTGGGAAGCAGGACATTCATGCAGTTGGACTAGTCCAGCAAAGACCAAGTTCTACTGTGATTTCCCGCCATGTGGGGCAGCTGATTCACGGGGCCTCAAAACAGACCCAGCCTCACCTCTGGACGTCCAGTACTGCCCTCTCTACTGTACCTGCGCCGGGAGTGGGGTGTAAGGTGCTGCCATGGTATAGGGATGGTTCATGGTCATCTGTGGGTCCTCTAGGGTGAGCTGCTTTGCTCCTGTGTGATTGAGGAAAAGGGAAATGGCACAGAGGAAAAAAAGGAACAGACTTAACAAAATGTCAGATCTTGGAAAAATACCTGATGCTTTCATTCTTAGGATGCATAACACTGTATGGACAAATAAGGCATTTTCTCTGGGCACTTATTTATTCATGCCATTTTTTTCTTACAAGGTCTGACTTATATAGGACAAGTACAGAAATAAAGGGAAAACTGTGTAAATGTGCCTCGGATGTTTCCCCAGTGAGGTCACCTGTAGGATTTGTTTAAAATGCAGATTCCTGGGCTCCACTCCAGACCCCCCAGTTAGGACCTTAGAAAGAGGAGTCTATGAATTTGAATATTAATAAGCACCTCAGCTGACCATATTACGTGCTAAAAGTTGGCACTCTTACCACAGTAACAATATATGGACAAATTCTTCCCTTCCCATTCACAAATTGGTTACTTACCAAAGATTATTAGATAAGTAAAGTTTTGATGAGCTTTCCAGTTTTTTCTCTTTTAAAAATTTAGCCCAGAGCGCACCTGTGGCTCAAAGGAGTAGGGCGTGGGCCCCATATGCCAGAGGTGGCAGGTTTAAACCCAGCCCCGGCCAGAAACTCCAAAAAAAAAAAAAATTTAGCCCATATATTACTAGAACTAACTAACTGGAAAATATACCCTCAATGCGCGCGCGCACACACACACACACACACACACACACACGCGCTGAGGCTTAGGGTGTGAGAAGTTATCTCACATCAATAATACAAGAATTTCAACTTATGACCCAAAATAACTTGGGCAGGCAGCTTGCTGGGTCTGAGCATAAGGCAGCAGGCAATTAAAAGGAAAAAATAGAAAGTGACCTTCAGAATAAAATTAAGGCACTCCATGTATCCGCCTGCCTCTGTTCTGTGACCCCAATTCAGGAGAGCCCCTACCTTTTTTGGCTCCCTCTGGAACAATCCTGTACACTTTGTATGGGTCTGAGATGTCCAGCTGGCTCCTCTCCACCAATTCCTCAAAGTCGTTGCTCTTGTTCAAAGCACATCTTAAACGTGTCTTCCAGGTAGGAGGGTCTGGCTTATCAATTCCTTCTCGGAACTTTCCTTTAAATAGTGCCCAAGCCTAGTGGGGAAGAATGAAGAGAATAAAAAGTCAAAATACAGATCTTTTTAAAAAAAGATTCTGGGAATTGTATTTCCAAAAGAATGGTGCTTAGGTGCTTCAGATGTATATTGTTTGCTTAAAATGTAAGACAGAAAAACTCCAGGTAGGTCCTCTAGGCAAAATATTTTACACCTTGGACCCTGTCATTGCTAAGTACAAGCAAATGTTTTGTGGGTATTTCTGAAAGGTGGGGTGAGATGTGGAGGTTCCTGCAATAGGCTCTCCCCACCCAAGGACTGAGGTGCATTTGCCTGAGACTAGGGGCAGAGCTGTGGTATGAGCAGACAGCCACAGAGGACATCTGGACAGTCACATAAGCTGAGGTACTCTGAGAGCAAATTCCCTGAGGAAGTCCCCTTCCCCTGCTCTGGCCGCAGGTGGGGGGGCTGGGCCTTAAGGCACAGTTCACTGGGCAAAATGCTCTAGGGGAAAACAATATCTCTCTCTCTCTCTCTCTCTCTCTCTCTCTCACACACACACACACACACACACACACACACACACGGTAAGGGAGAGAGAAAGCTCCAGAGAGAGACGTTCAAATGAGACAGAGACTTGGAAAGAGAAACAGAGATACAGAGAGAGAGGGCAAGGAACATGGAAATACCCTAAGAGAGCTAGGAGGAGAGTGGAGGGACCGAACCCCAAACAGATAGATAAACCAGAGAGACGGACTGGGAGGAAAACAACAAAGCTGAGAGACAGAAGATGAACAGGCACTGTGAGAGAGACAGAGCAACAGAAAGACAGCTCTGCGCAAACCCACAGGTGCACCCAGAGAGGGCCACACACTGACTAAGGAGGCAGAGAGGGATCCCCACGGAGAAACAACCAAGAGCCTCCGGCCTTCCACCGCCCCCTCCCAAGCCCATCATCTTTCAGGGATTTCCCTGCTCAAGCCACGCGCTCAGGATTGGGACCCGGTTCCCCGTTTGTGCAACTACCTGGGAAGTGGAGACCGCCCGTCCTCCCCCGGCATCTCCGCCTGATGCTCGCGCTCACCCCCGTCCGCTCAGCCCGTGCGGTCCCCCGTATAGACCCGGGGCCGGGACCCGAGCAGCCGGGCTTCCTGGGGCCCTCCCCCGCCGCGCGCACAGACCTTGAAGAGAGCGGCGTCCTCCTCGCGGTTGTAGTCCTGCTTGCCCGCGTGCTTCCAGGGGATGCGGAAGATGCTCTTCTCCTCGTTCTCCCACACCAGCCCCGGGTACTTGCCGCTGTCGATCTGGTCGATCAGCCACTGGCGGAGTTTCCCGTTGCCGCAGCTCACCGCGCTCATGCCGAACTCCCCGCCGCGGCCACCACCTTCCAGGTTCATGCCCCGCGTGCCGCCGACCGCCCTAGCGCGCGCCCAGGTGCTCCTTCCGCCGTCGCTCCGCGCTGCTGAAAGACGGGAGCTGCCTCTAAGCCGCGGAGGCACAGCACTCGGGTCACCCTGTCCCGAACCGCTGTGGCAGCGACCAAGAGGCCCTGGAGTCTCTGAGGCCGCCAAGCACACGTGTGCCCTGTCAGTGTCGCCAAGGCCCCTGACGGAAGGCAGCTTCTCGGCTGGTTCAGGAGCATCCCCTTGCACAGTTTGGCCACATCTCGAGCGCGCCTCCCTCAGCGTCCATTCCCTCTACCCGACCTGCTGACACTGTCCATTCTTTTAACGAACCCACGGCCCAAGAGGTTCCGGGACACACAACTCTAGCCTGCGCACACACTCCAAAATCAGCCGTCACCCTGCTTGGCACTTCATTTGCAGTCACTTGTAGTTCCCGCTCCTCTTTGCCCACTCCAAAGCCGTTTCCAGCCCATTTGCCCTGTCACCCTCAGTTTCCACTTGTGCCCACTACCCAGTTCGCACTCTCTCGGTGGCCCCCACGCGCAGAGGACGTCGCCGGCAGGCTCGCCCGCGGCCGGGTGTTACGACACCGAGCTCCTCCCTAGTCCGCTTTCTCCTCTCCCATCTGCGCTCTTTGCCCCCAGAATAACCCCTAACCCTCCCCAGTTCGCGAAGGTTAAATGGGCCTTCGAAGCAACAAGTGGCAGACACACAGTGCTAGAGGTGAGCAGCGAAGCCAAGCAGCGTGAGATTCCCGGCGCGGAGTGTCAGCTTCGCCGGAGGGGCCCAAGAGCGACAGCTGAGGCGAGGAGAGTGCTGGACCGGGCGACGCCAGCTTCGCCTCCTGAGAGACCAGGATGGGCAAAGCAGGGGAGAGGGTGCGACACGCAAGCCTCGGCCCAAATGTGGAGCTCCTCCTCCTCCTCCTTCACCTGCCAAGGAGGTCCACAGCAGCCTCTTGGGTGAATTTGGACCCCTTAAGATAGAGGCGCTGGGGAAGGAGCCTCGGATTTGGAGCCAACGGGGTCAGGGGCTGTCCCCCGCGGGCAAAGTTGCTGCCCTGTGTGGGTTTCCTGGAGCGCCCGGCCTCAGCCACTCCTGGGGTCCCGACAGTCCCGTTAGCCCGTCCAGTCCAGCGCGTGGTGCCCCCGGGCGCGGGCTGGGCTGACCCGCGGAATGGTGGGGTCTCGGGAACTAGGAGAGCAGTTGAGGATGCTCTGGCCGCAGTCTGGTAGGCGCTCCGCCGAGCCCGCACGAGCTCCTCCGGCCAGCGCTGTTAGGATGGGAGTCGGGATCCCTGACCTGGCTCGCTCCCTCCCCGCTACGAAGCCGGAGTCCCCAGCACTGTCAAGGAATGGCACCTCCGGTTAGCGTTCCGGGGCCTCTCTAGTGCCAGCCTCAGACCCCTCCTTCTGCCCGACTCCAGGCCTTACCTCGCCCGGGACTCGGAGCTGAGGACAGCGGTGAGTCCCAAGTTCAAATGGTGAAACTGAGTGCGAGATGGGAAAGAGGAACTTTATAGAGCAGCTCAAAAGCCGCGCTAGGGGCGGAGCCTGGAACTTTATAGAGCAGCTCAAAAGCCGCGCTAGGGGCGGAGCCTGGGGCGGGGCCAAGTGGCTCCGCCTGGCCTTGGGTGGTGGGGGTTGCAGGGGTTGGTTTGCAAAGAGCCCCGGCCAGCCAGCAGCCCCAAGGCTAGGGCGAGCCCTGGGGCAGCCACCGCGGGGAAGGGGGCTCCCGCGTGCTCTCTACCCTCTCGCCACGCTCTGCGCCAGGACAGTGCATCTCGAGCCGGCACGCGCAGCCTCTGGGACCGTCACTTGGGGCCGTGTCCCGCGAACGGCGAGGTGCGAAACGGGGATCTCGCCTTTGTGCCAGACCTAGTGAGGCTAGTCAACAACCAGTAACAGTTAAATAGCAGCAGTGTGGTTAGGGCGGGAAGTGCGGCTGTGTAGTAGCGGGAATCTGGTGCGACCGGGACTTAAAGTTTGCTGAGGGTGTAACCGCTCACCGAGGAATTGTCCAGATTCTCCACTGAAGGTGGAGAGTGAGAGAGCTCCCTTGGCCAGGCCACTGCTGCCGAGAACCCTGCCCCTCAGTGGTGTTTAAAGAACATCACACACATTAAAAAAAAAAAAAAGGAAATGGCCCAGATCCCCTGAGCTATAAACTGTGGTTCTATGCTGTTTCTACATGTTTGAGATGCGTTCATAATTTTGCATCAATTAAGCTGAAGAATTGAGGTGACTCAGACAATGCTTAGGTCCCAAAGTTTCTATTCGGGCAACAGGAAGAGATGGTGGGGCGGATCCCGAAGAATCCAAGTGCTTAATCGCTTCTGGACCTTCAGTTCACCTTAAAATGAGCCAAAGTAGTTTACTAGTGGGATACAAAAGTCCAAAATAGGAGTAATATTTAAGTAAACCTGGGATTTTACTTAATTTTCCAAGAGACCTTTAATCTCAATATTAAGTTTCTGAGCTTTCACCCACTGAACTTTCACCAGATCATCTTGGATGCTCTGTGTGTGTTTATTTACTTAGCATTTTCAGGTAAACCATCAGATTACTAGTTTCTATATGATTTTAGACCACCACCACCCCAGGTCAACTCGCAACTTTTGAAAAACTTTTGATTTCACTTATTTCTCAGTTTTTCTTTTAACCTTATATATTGGGTCAATGTCTCCAAACCGAAGAAGAAACTAAGATTAAGTTAGAACAAAACAGGTAGTGATGTATGGATAAGTATGCTTTTCCTAACACCATCAGAAATTCTTAGAAATTAACAGGATGCTATATTTTTATTTTACCCAAGTAAATTTTCCATTATCAGAGTCTATGTAATAAACAACAGGGTTTTGTTCAAAAACAGTTCTGGTTACAACCTGTTTTTCTTCCTTTCTTTTCCTTTCACAGATTCATTCATTCAACAAATATGTTTTGATTACTCACTATTTGTCAGGAACCATTCCAGGCACTGGGTACCCATCAGGATACAAAGCAAATATTGCTGTCCTCATGTTGCATTACATTTTAAATCGGTGAATTACTTTCTCCCAAAAAGTTCACAAACATACCAGACATAAGGCTGCTAAATACAAAAATGGCAAACTAGAGCTTTTTGCACTTTCGTACACGTGTCCTTTGCACCAGGTTGTCAGTTTCAAAATTTTCCTCACTCATCCACATCCTCTGCTGTTAACAGTTCAACAGTCATTGTGTGAAACTTTCTGAGCCTTCACTGGGTGCCCTTGTTTTAAAATGTGATTGCTAATCTTCAACGCCATCTTCTGGTTTACTTATTTGCCATATTGATCCACTAGAAGTGATTTTTTTTTATGATGAAGTAAACACAAAGAGTAAACGGTTTTAATCACTAGAACTCTTGCTGTCTTCATTATCCCTTGGGGGTGAGTGACCAATTGCTGCCAACGACTTTTACATCTCAGTCTTGATAGAAACAAAAAAATGACAGCTTTTGAAGTTCAAGCTTTTCCCTCACCTCCCCCACACACACCACAAATACTGAGATTTGAGAAAATCAAAGTGTTTCTAAGTAAAAGATCAGACATTTATCTCCAAATGTTACAACTTGTTGAAATGAAAACAAGTAGGAAATTAGTTAGGTGAATGTCTATCCTCAACAAAGGCTAATCATCATATTCTATGAGGCAGTTATTTATTTCCACGAATTATCCATATGTTGAAGTTCTGTTGAAGATGGAGCCAAATCTCAATTTTCCATTCAACATATATCATAAAGAAACTATTAAAAAAATCTGAATTTACCTAAGCTCAATATTTTAAAAATCAACCTTTTAAAATTACTCATTCACATACAAGAAAAATAATTTAGAACAACCCATACTACACACATACACACACAAAGTAGATTATTGAAATTTTGTCTTTCTCACTCATTCATTCTTTAAAAATGAGGGGACTTCAATTTGTTAAAAATAATGCAACTATATTCATGAAAAAATTAAAAGGGCACTCATTTTTTAATTAGTGGAAAATCAGGAAAATGCTAAAAATATGTTATTTCAACCTAGTTCATAAAGATAAATATTTCCTTCAATGCACTTAGACTATACGTGTATGCAATTCTTAACTATTACCATTGACCAAGACATGTTGTATGGCAGGGAGGTATTATTAGTAAATAACTAAATGCTCAAGTTCGAGGGTCAGCCGGGCCTAGTTCAAACCTGTGAGGCTTTGGGTGAGCGATTTAACCATAGTCTTATCTTCCTGTGTACAATGAGGGTGATGATGCCCCTGCCCCCTAGCAGTGTTGTAAGAATGAAATGATGCTTAGTTAGACAAAGCCTGGCACATTATAGTGTTCAGCAAATTGGCACCATTGTCCTTTAGAGTGAGCTTTAACACTTAAGGAGCTTTCACAGACTTAACTCATTTGATCTCTCATCTAAATCTGCCTTGGAGGCAGTGCAGGCAGTATTCAGCCCAATTGTAAAAATAAGGAAGGAGAGATTCAAGAGGTTCATTGCATCCAAGTGGTTTGCCCAAGGACACAACTTTGAGGAACTGTTCTTTCTCCCTGTATGGAGACATTTTTAGCTACCTGTTGTGTGGGTATTTCAGAATGAGCCTTGCAGTGCAGGCTGTTAGCTGGGAGGGGGCATTTTCCATTCCAGCTCTGGCGTTCTCTGGTTGAGTCAGTTTGGCTAAGATGCAGTCTTCCCTGGCCTCATTCTCCTACCTACAAACTGAAAGTTGGCAGCAGATGACCATCTCGTCCTCTTCCAGCCCTGGGCCATTGTCTATTTCTCTCTGGCATAACTTACAATGATTAGTGGCTGCCAAGTGGCCCTTCTGTTTAATGGTAAATTCGGAGTAAGAAAAGCTGCATTTTTTTCTTTTAAGCCACCAACATAACCACTGCTCTTCACTTTGTTCTTCTTCATGAAACTATATTCACTTTGAGGAAATGGCAGGAAACCAGTGCTGCTTCTCAGCTATTCTTGAATATTTAATCCTCTCTAGAAAAAAAATCTAACTACTTATACAGGAGGAGTTGGGATGGAATAGTCTGCAAATAAAATTACATGTTAAATGCCCTCTCTGCATACCCGGTTTAAAAGAATTGAATTGAACAGTCTTTGTAAAGTGACAAATTTTTTGGTAATAGCAAAATAGAGCATAAACCTAGATTTCTTAAAATACAGAGCTGTATACATTTTCCTAATTTAATTGCAAAACACTCTGAGTTTCTTCAGTGATCGAATGTTTAGATACAGCATTATGTGTACCAGACTGCTCAGGACCGGCCCGTGAGCTCTTTCAGGGCAGAGTTCACATGCATGGCTTTTTCCTGGGCACAGAATATAACCCACTTCAGGCTTGTAGAAAATGGGATTTGTTGTTTTAATCAATTAAGTAATTAGAAGTCACCAAGTCAAAGCTATGAGGATGACGTTGTCTCCTCTCCTTGTGTTAGTAAACAACTCTTCCCTTGTCGTCTTCTCTTCTTGCCAGCATTCTAAGAAGTCTCCCGGTAACACTTCCCTTCTCTCTGACTTATTATGTTCTCTCCAGAAGTAGTGACGTGGCTTTCAACAAGGGACCACTTGATACTGCCAACTCCCTTCACCAAGCCAACAAAAAGGCGAATGGTATGCAATAACTTTGGGCAATTTTCTGAAAACTGAAGCAATAGGTGAAAGGCAAATGCTCTGTCTAGTTCCATCCATTTGTATCAGTTCATCATGTTGGGAGTTATTCTCAAGTTCATCAATGTGAAACGGTGTGCCATCCTTGTCACACATAAAGTGGTAGTCCTGAAACTCTGGGGCACTTTTAGCAAAAGTTCAATTATGCTGTAACAACAACAACAAAAAAAAACCCCTGAGATTTGGGGGTAAGGGTTGCTTCTTGCTCACATAAGATATTCAGGGAAGGTCTTCATCACTCTGAGAATCTGGGCCAACAAAGCAGTGTCAATCTGGAGCATCCCTGGCCACTGTGTGGAGAGAAAAGATACCATGTGCTGAATTTGGCAGTGAATCACATCACCACGACCCATATATCCCTGTAATAAGGTAAGAACTGTGTAAAGGAGGAATTCTCCTGGCCATAGCATGGGTGTCATAGGAGAGAGAGCAATGGGCAGGAGTCTAGGAGGCACCCTGGGGAAAGACAGTGACCTCTCAGACAAGGGCTGACAGATAAAGAGAGAGGCTGAGTGGACACAGTGTAGTGAGATGGGAGTCAAAGATCATTAGACAGTTTCCAGGCTCAAGGGAATGATGAAACAGTCCCCTGTATCCTCAGATTTAGTTACCTGTGGTCAATTGTCCTCTCAAAATGTTAAATGAAAAATTCCAGAAATAAATAATCAATCAATAAGTAATTCATGTTTTTAATTGCCTGCTATTCTGAGCAGCTGAAGGAAAGGTCACATCATCCTACTTCATCCACCCAGGAGGTGAATCATCCCCTGGTCCATCATATACAGGCCTGTATGCTGCCTACCTGCTAGTGACCTAGTAGCCCTTGGAGTTATGAGATCGACAGATCACAAGAGGACAGATGAGTGCTGTCCAGTAAGGTGTTTCAAGAGAGAGAAAGAGAACACATTCACATAACTGTTATGATGGTATATTATTACCATTATTCTATTTTATTTTTGGTTATTGTTAATCTCTTACTGTGACTTATAAATTAAACTTTATCACAGATACATATGAATAGGGAAAAAATGTATACGGCGTTCTGTACTGTTTGTGATTTCAGACATCCACTGGGGGTGGATATTCCCAGGGACTGTATTACCAACGATCTAAATAAAGAAGTTAGGAGGAAGAGCACATTTACAGGGGACCAGGCAAGTGAAGTTTGCAACAATGTCTCGACATCTAGGTTGAGTTATTTACCCAGCAGGAATTTGGAAACATAGAACTGTCTTTTGATCATCTTTGAACCATAGCCTCTAAAAGTGCCCAGTAGCTCAGAGTAATATTCTCTGAGTACATCTTGCCAGTCAGGTCACGATTTGGGTGACAAGAGCACAATGGAATCTTAAACCACCACCCGCCAATGGAAACAGTAGCAGACTCTGAGAGGGAGGTTAGCTCCTATTGTTAAAGAGTGTTCTTGGAGGCTGGGAACGCCTGTAATCTCAGCACTTGGGAGGACGAGGCAGGTGGATTGCCTGAGCTCACTGGTTCAAAACCAGCCTGACCCAGAGCGAGACCCTGTCTCTAAAAAAGAGCCGGGCATTGTGGCAGGTGCCTATAGTCCCAGCTACTTGGGAGGCTGAGGCAAGAGGATCTCTTGAGCCCAAGAGTTTGAGGTTGCTGTGAGCTAAGACACTACAGCACTCTACCGAGGGTGACCAAGGGAGACTCTGTCTCAAAAAAAAAAAAAAAAAAGGAGTATTCTTGGAAGGAGTGAAAGGGAAGGAGCAGGATTGAGTGGAGTGAGGACCTGAGATGCAAGGATGTTCCCAGAAGATTGTGGTCAACGCTGCAGACAGCTTTGCAGCCAGGATGAGCTGCTCCGTGTTGGGGTGAAGGGGCAGGGCCCTCACACTTTTGAACCAACCAGTCACTGGGTCAGGCTGTTCCTGGAAGGAGGTATGAACTGGGCAAGGACGTTTACTCCAGCTGAAGCAATCCCACAGAGGCTGCCAGCTGAGAACCATCTTCCAGGCGCAGTCCCAGTAGTGAGGGAATGACTTGCTCCCTCCTGGGTGGGAAGTAAGCAGTGAGGGCCGGCGTCCAGCAGCCTGTGCTGCGCTCTGCTTTGATCTGTGTCCTCTTCAAGCCCCTGCAAAGGAGGGGTAGGATTGCCGGTTTTAGCATAGAAAAATGCAAAACTCCCAATTAAATGGGAATTTCTGATAAACATTGAGTAATTTGTTTTAGTGTATGTTCCATATGGTAATTGGGACAGTTATACTGAAGAAAACATTTATTGTCTATCTAAAATTCCAATGTCTACCTGACAACCCTAATCTGGAGGAAACTTAAAAAAGGGTTAGGGGGGCAAATTTCAGTCCCAGCCACTGTAGCTGGTCCTGGGGCCCCGATTAGACCTTATTGAGAGCCTCTCCCTCTGTGTTTTCCAGACTCACCTTTCACCAGTATCTTTGCTGGGACAGAGGCAAGACCCAAGCCTTCATCCTTTAGAGTTTGGAACACCTGGTTACGAAGCCCTCTGGGCCAAGGGGGGCTGTACACCTGCTTTCCACCACTGCACAGGGAGGACCAAGAGGTGCCCAAGTAGGTGGCCTGGGTCCAGACCCACTGTGTAGCAGCAGCCCCACACATCCTGATGACCAAGGCTGAGACAGAACATTTGCCCTGGGGGGCCCTGCCCAAGGATCCTCAGAGGCCAGCCAGGGCTTAGAGTCTAAGGCACCACACCGAGCTTCCCTGAGTCATCACCAGAAGAGATGGTGAGCACAGCCACTCCTCCTGCTCTCCTGCCCCTTCCCGGCTCCCTGACCCTCGATCCTACAGAGGACAAGTGCAGTGTGAAGGTTTCTGATTCAGTGCATCCTCCTGACCCCTGTTCCCTGGCGATACTGCTTCTGTTCAGCGTGTGTGGGCCATGGCTCTCTCAGATTCGGGAGCCTTCCTAGCTGTGTGCTTCTAAACATCTCGCCCGGGGGCTATGTGGGCTGTTCACCGCTGTGCCACCAGGAATGTGACCACAGAGTGAGCCACTCTCTTGTACCTGAATCTGTGCTCCCCCAGCTCCTGCCGGCACCTTCCTTTGGGGTACAGCCCCCTTCCTCCTTAGCATCCCAGCCAGGCTGATGGGGGGGGGATGAGGTGGGGATGCTGTCTTGCAGGAGAGAAGTTTCTGCATTATTTCCAAATGGGGGAACACAGCTTTTAGGAAGAAGGAGGGAAAATTCAGAGGAACCTGGGAACCCCAGAGCTCCTGCATCTCTTCCAGCAGCCAAAGGACCTCATCCAGGTGTGTCTCCCTGGGGCTCCATGACTTATCTGTGTGATTCATCCCCCTGTTTGTTTTAACCGTAATGCAAGCCAGTGGCAGGGACGGCCTCATAGGTGGGCATTGCAGTGAGAAAAGGACAGGAAAGGACTCAGTTGTCGTTTGGCAGAACCAAGCATGATGTGATGAAAATCCCTATTTGGGACCTTTGAGTGTGAGATAGGGCTGGCCTTTCAGAGCGTTCTGTGTTTGTTTGGAGGACTCCTGAAGGCAGTGTGGATGGCAATGGCCCAGATATTTTTGGGAACATGGCAATACGAGCATGACAATCTGATATGGAAGCCTAGTCCCCTCTGCAGATGAATGTGCCCTAACTGCAGCGAGACTCCCCACTCTTCTGACATCCTGGGCAGGGCAGCACATCCCAAGCAGTGTGTCCACCAGTGGCAGCCTGCTGACCACACTGGCCAGGAGCTGTGTGAAGCATTTGACAGTAGTCCTTGCAATAATTTTCCACTTTCCCTGGTAGAGAAATGAAGAAGACATCAGGATCCATTTTAGAGATGGGCACATTGAGATGGAAGGTCTCTCGGAGTGGCCAGAGGGTGCTGGGGAAACCAGACAGGCCGCTGCTGCCAGGCCTCTGACTTCTCATCCAGTCTGCCTGTCCCCACCTAGGAGGTTCCCCCATCCACTCCGCCTAGGTTGGTCCTGGCAAGCAAAGCTGTGCAGGTGTGGTCAGGTGGGTCTCTGGGCCATGTAGCCTCAGGGGCAGCCTTGGATTTGGCTGCCTCCTGACAGGCCACTTGACCCCTGCCTTTGCCCTGCTTGCCTCTCCCCATACCTGGCTCCCCATGGGAAAGATGGGGGCAGGACACACCCCTGTCCAGGCAGCTCCCTCCTTGCCTCCACTCCTGTCCTGAAGGAGCATCCAGCTGCTCCCCGCAGCGTGTCAGCATGGCCCAACACACAAATAATAGAAGTACTAGGGTGCCACATGTTTCTTATTCTGTCACCTTCAAGAAACCCAGTGCCAGGAAGCCCAGGTGGTCAACAAGACTCAGACTTCGAGCTTTGCCACCCATTTCATCTGGAATCTTCTGCGTTCTATAAGCAGAGTCGTAAGACAAGTGATTGGACTCAGGGCCCTGCAGGAATGTACACGTGCCCTGTGTGGTACATTCAACTTATGGGGGCCGTGTGGGCATCACCAGATGTTTAGGCACTCTTCAAAGGTGCGTGTTATTGTAAGTTGCTTTCATGAGGCACGTCAGACAGTGCCGGAGGACAACAGCAGAGGGTTTAGAGGACGATTCTGCCCAGAAGTTTCCTGACACCTCCAGCGAGAAGTGCGCCTTCTCTTGATAAGCTTATGACCCCTGGGCTGTCCTTCTCTTCCTCTGTCCCTTCTTTGCCTCTTTGTGTTGTGGGGCCTTCTCCTACCACCCCGGCAACCTCCTCAGGGAAGGGCTGAGTCCCATCTACCGTTCCATGCTCTGCAGCTCCTGTGGGTGCCCAGCCTCCTGGAGGCCTTCACCAACTACTGAACTAAGTGCCCTTCATCCAGTTCAAACGGAAATTTCTGTTCTGAAACTCCCTTCAGAAATTCCCTTTCTCTTCTGAATGTTGTGCTTTCTCTTTTTTTCTGTCTTTTTCTTTCTTTTTTTCTTTTTATTTTGAGATACAGTCTCACTCTGTTGACCTGGGTAGAGTGTAGAGTGCCATGGCATCAGCATAGCTCACAGTAACCTCAAATTCTTAGGTTCAAGTGATTCTCTTGCCTGAGCCTCCTGAGTAACTGGGACCCATCACAATGCCTACCTAGTTTTTTTTATTTTTAGTAGAGACAGGGTCTCACTCCTGCTCAGGCTGGTCTCCAACTCCTGAGCTGAAGCAATCCACCTGCCTCAGCCTCCAAAAGTGCTAGGATTACAGGCGTGAGCCGCTGTGCCTGGCCTCTGTGCTTTTCTTTTCAATTCTTTATAACATGATTCAAAACCAGTAGGCAGTACATTTAGAATAAACCCAGGGTCTTGGCTATTTCTGCTCACTGAATTTATTCTCTGTCTTTGTTTAGTATTTGATAAGTGTAAAAGGAACCAACTTATATCGAAGACCGGACCTCAGAGGGGCTGTGCTGTGAACATCTTAATTAAGCTTCTTTGGCACACATATTTTGCTTTATCTTGAGCAATAAGTATATCACTTTAGTCTCTAATGTTATAGCCAGAGGTTATAAGTTCATAAGTAAACCCATTTAGGGTACACTTGGGCATATTGGTCAAAGGTAAACTGCACAGAACTTTTGGGAGGATTAAATGTTGAATGCGCTGATTTGTGGTTTACGTGAACTTTTTATGTCATAAATCACATGCCCTCTTTTTGAAGCGTAAGTTTGTAATTTCTCCTGGTTCTCTTTATAGTGCTTGTAATAAAAGGCCCCTAAATCCATTCTTCTTCTCTGCCGCCACCTTTATATTTATATAAAGTTTATGTAATTATAAACTGACATTTTTTTTTTCATAGAAACTTCCCAATTCCTTCAATGGTTCCTCCTTTTGAAAATAAAGTTCAAGTTTCATCAACAAAGTTAAGTCCTAGGAGGTGTTCCTTTTGATAGCTGTGTTAAAATATCCAGTGGATGGGTCTAATTTTAGTGAGTCCTGGGTTTTTTTTTTTTTTTTTTGCCTTAGTCTATCACATCATTTTCAGAAAAAAAAAAAAAAGTCTATTCTTGAAATACTGAGCTGTCTGCTCTCAGTCATGGCCACACTGTCCTCAGCAGCTGTGTGGAAACCATCCCCTCCCAGTCTTTTGTGGCGAAGCCTGAAGACCTCTCCTGAGGTCCCCTGTTCTGCGGCATCATCAGGGCTCAGGCACTGAGGGGCCATCGGGCCTCAGACAAACACTTGGGAATTACAGAGAATGCATCTCTCTGGCTTTTCCATTTGTCCAGTGGAGGAAGGTGTCCCAACATGCCACAGCATGTCCCCAGGAGGTACTGCTACTTTTCTAGGGGCTGTGAACCCTATCGTGTGACCAGAGAAACATGCAGGAGCCATTCTGTGGGTGTGAGGGGCACTGTCCATCCTGCTCACTCACCGTGATCTCCTTCCTCCCACGGTGTCCTGTGCCGTCCTCCCCACGTGCCAGCGAACACATTTCTCCCTGCCCTGGAGTGGTTCCCTGACTAGTGTGGGGCTCAGACCCCCGTTCTTTGAGACGCTAAGATCTATTGCTGGTCCTCCCTCCTTTCTGGGAAGAGGAGCTTATCCTGAAAATTGGCAGCATTTCTCGTGCAACAAGAGTTTCAAGCTAGAGTAACATTCTAAGTTTGAACTAAGCATGGTGTTCTTCTGAGCTCCTGTGATTGATTCAACTCAGTAACTTTTGTGAAGTTCAGACCAGGCCCACAAAGATGACCAAGATGGGGGCTACCATGAAGGATATGGTCCCTTGGCCTGGCCCAGGCACGTGCCAACTCGCCCTCTGAAGGTGTCACCTAGTGGGAGAAGTACAAAGTAGAATAAAGCATCATAATGACAACATGGAAAGAGGGAGGGGGCAATTGAGGGAACTAACAAAAGCATCATGAAGAAGATGGCATTTGGCCTGAACCTTGAAGTCACAAGATTGCAATACAGTAAAAGAAGGGGAAGAACATTCTCGATTCAGATACCAGCACAGTTGCCACAAGTCCTGACATGTGACAGTAGGATTTCAGTGGGAAGAGCAAGGAGTCTGGGCTGGGGTGGGGACTCAGGAAACCCATCAGGGAAGGCCATGGGGAGACTCAAAACCAACAATGGAATTTTTACTTGACTGGTGGGACGTGACTATTTCAACATCACCATGCTTCGGAGTCCCTTGGGGGCCCCAGCCCAGAGATCTGGGTTCAGACCATAGACCTAGGAATCTGCATTTCCGTCAGACAGCCTGGGATTTTGATTTAGGGGGTCTGAGGACCACACACTTGGAACAACACAGCTGGAGGAAATAGGGGCCAAAGGAGACACATCAGGAGTTCTGCAGGAGGAAGTGACACAACTCCAGCTTTAGGAAGGCAATCTTGCAGTGGGGGAGCAGGCTGGACAGGTGCGGCCAGAGAGTCCTGTGGAGGGACAGGGTATTGCTGGGCCGGGGGACACCCCTGGAAGTAAGGAGGGCACCAAGCAAGAGCATGCTGGGCTCCATGCTGGGGATGAGACTCCAGGGATACTGAGCACCAGGGATTCTGGTGCCATCACCAGGAATAGGAACCGTGAGAGAGGAGTGGTGTTTAGGATTGGCGGTAGGAAGTCTGACTTGGAAAATGGGCTTGCAGTGCCAGAGAGACATTCGGTAGGACTGCCCAGTACAAAGCAGCTGGAAGTTCACTTCCCCAGCAGGTGAGCTAGGTGGACACCAGCTGGGTGTGCAGACATAGATTGCTTCTGCAGACGCGGAGGGGATAGAGCTTGGGAGAACTGGAGAATCACAGAACACTTCTGGAGCGCAGTGGGTGCTGCGGCAGAGGGCAGGCTTCTCCATTTCTCTCGCCCAAGGTTGTCAGGTCAGGGCCAAGGGGAGGTCAGGAGGAACTAGGCTTCCCCTGACTGTGGACGCTGATTACTTCCCTCCAAGCAGGTTTTCTTCAGCCTGGCTCTGGAGGTGCCCTGGGTAGGAAGGGCGAGTGACTTCCCTAGTGCACACAAAGCTGCTGGGTCCATGCCTTACCCACAGAGGCACATGTGGGGCTGCCACGGACTAGGACAACGACCTGGCCTAGGTGTGCAGGAGGAAGAGGCCAGAACGCTGGGAGCTTAAGAGTGCGGACACTGCTGGGAGGGGCTTCTCTCAAACGGGGCGCGGTGGGTGGAGGGAGTCTGGGACGTCGAGCTCCATCGGGACGCATTTCCACGCTGAGGAGGACCCCGGGGGCTGGCAGCAGACTCCACGTGGCAGCCGCTTTGGACCAGCCTTCAGTGGAAGCCGCAGAGGGGCTAACGTCAAGTCTAGCCTGCCGCTACGTGGGACTCTCTTCACAGATCCTCAATAATTTTTCATATAACCCGGAGGCAAAGTGAAGCAGTCACTATGATTCCATTTTAAAGAGATAAACACATAGGGAGGCGCCTGGCTCAAAGGAGTAGGGCGCCGGCTCCCTATACTGGAGGTGGCGGGTTCAAACCCAGCCCTGGCCAGAAAAGAAAAACAAAAAACAAAAAACTGCAGTAAGACATAAACATGGGGAAGGCCAGGCCTGACGTCAACAGAACCAGACAAGAAACAAAGACAGCCTCTGCCACATTCCTCATTGGAAAATGAGCCCAGGGTGGTGCCTGTGGCTCAAAGGAGTAGGGCGCCAGCCCCATATGCCAGAGGTGGCAGGTTCAAACCCAGCTCTGGCCAAAAACTCTGTGAAAACAAAAACAAAAAACCAAAGAAAATGAGCCCAATTGGATCAATATTGAAGAAGAGTTTAGCCTCATTAATAACCCCCATTCTATGCCCTCCTTGAAGGCCATCTTGTGGCCTTCTTGTGAGGCCCTGGTGTCCCCAGCACTCACAGGAAGCAAGCACCTTAGTTTTGCCCACAGCACCTCCTACAATCACATCCTTCTCTGTCCACCCCGCCTGGCCTGTCTCTGTGAGCACCGAGGCTTTACCTCTCTTGCTCTCTGGCATCGCCAGTGCTACGGAGGTATCCCCACATATGAGGTGCTCAAATAAATGGTTTTTAATGAATGAATAAGTGAGGGAGTGATCATTAAAAAGAGAAAGCAAGGGCGGCGCCTGTGGCTCAGCGAGTAGGGCGCCGGCCCCAGATACCGAGGGTGGCGGGGTCAAATCCGGCCCGGCTGAACTGCAAAACAAAAAACTAGCCAGGCGCTGTGGCAGATGCCTGTAGTCCCAGCTACTCAGAGGCTGAGGCCAGAGAATCGCCTAAGTCCAGGAGTTGGAGGTTGCTGTGAGCTGTGCGACGCCACGGCACTCTACTGAGGGTGATAAAGTGAGACTCTGTCTCTACAAAAAAATAAAAGAGAGAGAGAGAGAAAGCAATTTCACACTCATCTAAATGAGAGCACACAAGACAACCACTGGGCAGTTGACATACACACGGTCCTTCTGAAGAACAATTGGACACGCCAGGATGTCCATTACTGTAAAATTCAGAAATAATTTAAATATCTCGCTGCGAGGGGAACAATCAAATACACCAGCACATCTGCACAGCTGGAAAACTATATTTATGAAAATTTTTGTTAATTTGGGGAAAATGCTTATGATGTGAGATTAAGGGAAGAAAGCAGATGCAAAAATCGCATGCTTGATAGGATCTGAGCGCTGAGAAAACTGTGTAATACTTAGGGAAATCCCCGAAGTGTTACCAACATGGGTTGGCGGGGAGTGCTGGGGGTCACATGTTATAGATATGAATTGTTTTTCTCTCCACCTTTTCCCTGAATTTTATATGTTTTGGGGAGATGAACATATATTATTATCAAAACCATAAAGGTAGTTTCTTAAGAACAGAAAATCAACACAAAGTAATGTTGACTCTCATGTTGCGTTATGCCGAAACCTGGCACAATATCTCTTGACCTTCTTACTTAGTCCTTCACTCTGGGTGATTCTTCTCCCATTCTCCTCCTTCTTATTATAAAACGTATTCCTTAAATACAGCATTGGTGCCAGCTACTCTTATCTTCACATTTGCTTGAAATCTATCTTTCATCGACGCTCAGCAGGGAAACACAGAACCCCACTGTCAAAATTCAAAGATGATGTTCTGGGGTAGGTATTTTGGGGAAATACAGAGATAAACTAGAGCATGGTTCCTGTCCTCAATAAATTTTCAGTTGCGTAACTCTAGTTCTTTGGTCTTTACCTTGGAGGAACTTCTTCTACCAAAACCACCAGTAACATTTTTCTGGCAAAAATCCAATGACCTCATCCCTTTTCTGAACCTCTGGGCCTCTCAGCCCTCAGCCGAGGTGACAGCTGCCTTCTCCATGACATTCCATGTAGTGTGGTCTTTGGAAACATCTTCATCACCTGTTGGGTGTTTAACTGAACTCCTTTTCTCCTTCTCAGAATCTCCAGGACTCCCAATGCTGTTGAATCAACACTGATTATCTGATCAGATACCAGAAAGATCTTTTCTTCAGAACACTAATGGTGCTCCTAACCTTGACCCTCATAGCTAGCTGCCCTCTTCAACTGAAAGGGAAAAAAACCATATCTTTTACTTCCACATTACTCCCATCTCCTAATGATCCAAGTCCTCTGTCTTTAGCAGAAACCGGCTACCTCCCTCTACTTCAGCCCTAATTCAACCACTGCTTCCTCTTCCTGGATGGTCCTGTCTGACCCATTTACCTTGAATGAGCTGCCCAAGGTTATAGCTCCAAATACATGTAAACATCAAAGGGCAAATTTTTTTTTTTTTTGAGACAGAGCCTCAAGCTGTCACACTGGATAGAGTGCTGTGGCATCACAGCTCACAGCAACCTCCAATTCCTGGGCTCAAGCGAGTCTCTTGCCTCCACCTCCCAAGTAGCTGGGACTACAGGCGCCTGCCACAATGTCCAGCCATTTTTTGGTTGCAGCCGTCATTGTTGTTTGGCGGGCCTGGGCTGGATTCGAACTCGCCAGCTCAGGTGTACGCGGTTGGCGCCTTAGCATTGAGCCACAAGCGCCGAGCCTCAAAGGGCATTTTTAACAGATATTTTGTAACTAAATGGAAATATTTTTCTGTATTGTAATTAGTCTCCAATAACATGATTATCTTGGCTACTTACTTTGGTTAGAGAATCTTTCTTTTTACCTATTTATTTATTTTAATTGATAAACAAAAATTATATATGTATAGCAAATATATATATTAATTGATAAAAATTAAATATATATAGTATGTATGTTTTGATATACATGGAGTGGTTTAGCCAAACATACATACTAATCTATGCATTACCTCATGTATTCTTTTTTTTGGCTGAGGACACTTAAAATCTACTCTTGTAGCAATTTTCAAGTACACAATTGATTGTTATGGACAATGGTCACCACCCATTGTGCAGCAGATCTCTTAGATTTATCCCCCTGTCTAACTGAAATTCTATATCCTTAGAGTCTAAGGGGTAGGGAACCAGTAGCCGTAAGGCCACTTGTGGCCTTTTGACTGAATTCAACTTTTAATAAAACAAATCCTTTTATTGAAAGGAAGTAGAGCAGTAGTTCTCAACCTTTCTAATGCTGCGATCCTTTAATACAGTTCCTGCGGGTCACGACCCACAGCTTGAGAACCACTGCAGTAGAGAAAGATGATTTTATTGCCTTTGGAGCTTAAAAAAGAACAATCCTGAAATCAGAAGCCTGCAAGTTCCTTGCCCCTGCAAAAATTTCCTTTTTATTGAAGGTTGAATAGGATTCCATTGTATGTATCACATATTCTTTATCCGTTCATCCATTGATGGCCACTTAGCTTGATTTTGAATCTTGGCTATCATAGTTAATTACTGCAATGAAAATAAGAGTGCAGATGTCTCTTCAACATATTAATTTCAATTTTTTGTATATATACCCCATGGGGGGCTGCCAGATCATTTGTTAGCTCTATTTTAAATTTTTTGAGGAACTTCCATACTGTTTTCCATAATGGCTGCACCAATCTAAAAGCTGGCCAACAGTGTAATGGAGTTCCTTTTCCTTTGATGGGCATGCTTTTTAATCTGTTGTGTGTGTGTGTGTGTGTGTGTGTGTGTGTGTGTGGTTTTTGGCCAGGGCTGGGTTTGAACCCACCACCTCTGGCATAGGGGCCGGCACCCTACTCTTTTGAGGCACCGCCCACTTTTTAATCTTTGGTTTATGCATTTCTCTTGTATGTCTTGTTTCTCCCTAATAAATTCTAAGGGCAAAGATCTTATTTTCTGTTTCTTGACTATTTTTCACATGGTTAAAATAGTGCTGTGTGGAAATCAAATCAAACTACCTGGCACACAAAGCAGAGACTTCAGACAGTTTCATATGTACCCTTATATTAATCGGAATTTTTTTTTCAAAAGTGTCACTTTTGCCCAAGGCCTGTCATTTTAATTTATAGGAGATCACCAGGGGTTTGTTACTGGTTCCTCTGGTGGCTCCTCAGTCTTTCTTTGTCTTCTGTTACCTTAACACTCTAATACCATAAAGTATTAGTGAGTGACTTTGTAGAATGTCTCTCCCTTGGAGTTTGATCCTCTCTCTGGTTACATTGAGGTTAGTGCATTTTTGGCAAAAATCCCAACAGGGTGACAAATGTGCTCCTTGGTGTCCCTTGTCAGGGAATGTGATGTCTAGAGGCCCTATGAAGGGTGCTGTTACCTTGGACCACTCACAGGGTTTCCCCCATGAACAGCCACCGCTTTTCTCTTTGTAATTGATCAGCCTCTTGGGGGAGATAAATGGAGACTATGCCAATATCTTATTTCTCAAAGTTTGGCCCAGTGGATACTAAAATCTGCCAGTGTATTTTGCCAGCAACAATTGCAACTGTAATGTCTGCCTATTGGTGTCTTGTATTTTCCTAAATTCTTCCCCACTTGTTAATCTGAATTCCTCTATGAGGGAGAAATGTCCCTTCTCTGCCATTCATTTACTTATTTATTCAATTATTTATTTACATCAATATGAACTCAGGGATAGTTATTTTATTCTGTGGATTAGAACCCAATATTCCCATTATTTATTTTGTTGCTCAAGTTGTTCCAGTCGGGCCATCAGGAGCTCCTTCGGGTTGGCTCTTGTGGTACTATGACATGTCTCTTTCTTTTTCAAGTACTTCCTCATTTTCTGGCCCCACAAAGATGTCTGAGACTCATCTGGTATTTTTCCTGCTCCAGCCTGGACTTAACCACTTCTCCACATTTTTAAATCTGTTTCGCAATCAATTGCATCATAAGCAATAGGAGATGCTGGCCCCAGGTGAGCGGGGAGCCAGCTGGGCTGGCCATGAACAGCAGCACCCAGAGCAGCCCCTGCTGCAGCTAGCAGCTCCCCCACATTCTCACTGGGATGCGCTGGGCTCAGCTCACTCCCGTCTCCTTTGGTGGCTCCTTATCACTTGGCAGAAAGATCTGCGGTCAGTGGCCAAAGAAGGAATTGGTGCCTTTGAAGCAATTCCAGCTTCTGCCAGCCTGGGGAGCTGAAAACCAGGAATCCAACCTCCTAATATTTCTAAAAATAGTTTCCAAGAAAACAGGATCCAGGAGAGCACAGGCGCTCCCAAGAGCTGGATGCATCAGCCAGGAGACAAGGACAAGCCATAGGGCAGCCCAGAGATGCTCCATCATCAAGCTCGGTTGGTGTGTGACATGGGTTACTGATAGGGACTCTGGGGTTTGCAGCGGCGCACACACGCCAGGTTTATAATCAGACACGTGCACCCAGGCGGGAACCTCTCAGGTGCTTTCAGGGTAGGACTGACTGTGAGCTGGGTGAGAAGCATCAGAGCAGCCCCTAAATAGCGCTACTCAACTCTTCCGAAGTTAAAGCACCTGACAAATGCATTCGGTTATTGTTACTGTCAGCAAAACATTAATTGAACATCTCAGAAATGCAATCTGAATGATGGAAGTGGGTCAGCACAAGCTCTCCCTTTGCCATTACCGCTTTATTAAGATGAGGTTGTTCACTGTTTGGAGTCACAAAGATTCATGAAAAGTGGCGTCACCACATGTACAGGATAGTCCTTTACGCTTTACAGGGAGGAGGTCAGGATCTTACAAAGCTGTTAAATATTATTCCTGGTGCCTGACTCACTTTGGGACATGAGAATGAGGAAGCCCACCGAGTTTTTGCCTTACCTTTGGGAGAAACTAGTAAAAAAAGCAGAGTTTCAAGACAGAGCTGCTGAATCCCAGCTCCTGCCCTGCCCGATCCTAGCAGCACTTGCCTCAGGCCTCAGCTAGCTTTCCCACCCTCAGGCCTCACCCAGAACAGGACCCCTGCACGCCGCACTTCTTTGCTGAGCACCTGCTCTGTGCCATGTTCTATGCTGGACCCACAGAGATGCCACAGTCAGGGGTGCACAAGGCAGAGGAACTGCACTTACGGGTTTGCAATTTTTATGTCCATGCGGATGCATGGCTGTCTCTTTTATTCTAGCAGTTTGGATCTAGTGCTACATCATGTATTTTTTCCTTGGCTTATTTCAGCTCTTGCCATCAGGAGCCCCTTCATGTCGGCTCTGTGCCCTTCGCTAGGTCCCTTCCTAGCGTCCTTCTGCTCTGCTGCACCCAGGGGAGAAATGAAGGGTTAACCACGGTGTCTAAGGTGGAATGACTTAAGGTCAGGCCAGAGGGGGAAAGGGAGAGAGGCTGGTGGGGTTGGGGTGGAAAGTGCAAAGGAGGGAGAGCATGGCGCCTTTGAGGAAGTGAAAGGGGGATGCTGGCTTCAAGCTGGCTGGGTGTGCGGCCAGAGCTGGCAGGGCGCTGCTGCGAGGGCTTCGGTGGCAAGTGCAGGAGCTCTGGTGCATGTGGGGAAGTACAGCCATTCCCAGGTTTCCACCGGGGCTTTAGGGTTAAACGGGATCATACCTAGTATAGTGTTTGCCACACAGGGGCACTCAGTGAGGGCGGCTGCTACTGTAACTGCTGCTTCTCCCACTATTTTTATACCTTCATTTTTTTTTTTTTTTTTTTTGCAATTTTCAGCCGGGACTGGGTTTGAACCCACCACCTCCGGTATGTGGGGCTGGCACCCTACTCTTTGAGCCACAGGCGCCACCCTATACCTTCATTGTTAACCCCCTCTGGGAAGCCATCATCAACCATTTTTCTTTACTGACCTCTCTGCACGTCTGAAGGCCCCTACTGGATCCTGGTCACCCCATCATCCCTTCTGTTACTCACCGGGAATGTTGCTCACATTCCACAGGCACAGAGCATCAGGGAGCCTGGGGAGCGCGTGCGAGGCCCTTCCGTCCTATAGGAAGCTCCGGCTTGGAGAAGACATCTGAGCCCTGCAGCTGAGGCCGTGACTCCCCAGGGGCATTTATTCCCTACCGCTGCAGTAATCTTGGGTTCCCGAAAAGGTGACATCGATCCAAACACCATGTGCTGAGTGCACGCTGTGCCAAGTACAGCTGTGGGTTCAGCAGGGAGAGGCGGCTCCCAGCCCCTCAGAGCTTACTTCTGGGTGGGCAGAGCATGAGAGGGTCACCGAAAGAATGTATCAGAGCTTCTGTTTCTACTTGTTTTAGACCAAAATATTAAAAATGAGCTGAAGTCATCCTTAGCATAGAGAGTACCCTGGGGGGCATTTGAGAGGCTTCCAGGTGCTCCGTAGGGAGGACCCCAGGGGGAGCTGGGCCTCTCTAGGCAGAAGGCTGGCGGGAAGCTTCCCCACCAGCCCACTGAGGTGGCCCCTTCAGTGGATTTGCAGGTTCTGATTTTGAGCAGATGGCCCCAAAAAGAAACTGAATGAGAGATGATACCAATACAGAACAGGCAAACTGGAGAACAGTGAGCCAGGCAGGCCCTCCCTGCTGAGGGTAGAGTCTGCCGGCCACCTTTCCAGAGGAGCACCTGCAGCACCGGTCAGATCTGTCACGAAATCAGCCCCTCTGAGGGAAATTCTCACAACGGCTATTTGAGATGTGGATTTCCGTCCTCTGTCGGCAACCTTGGACTTTATACGGAATGTGCCTTGAGGTATTAGCTTATGATACTGACCCCATCTGAATACTTCCCCACCCCCAGAGGACATGCATGATGTAGAAGTTTGGAGTACACAGACTTAGAGTCACACAAACCCCACGTTTCCTGAGTGAATGACTCATTCAGCAACACTTGTACCAGGCACCCTGTGGAAACTGGGGGTGCTGAAATGAAAAAGACACCATCCTTGACTTCATGGAGCGCACACGCATATACACACGTACACGCATGTGACGTGCATGTACAGTGTCCTGTGTGGGATGCTAGAAGGCTTTGATCATTCCCACAGGGATGAAGTTCTGCGGATGAAGCAAGGGATGTTTCTAGGGTATGCAGGGAGGGTACAGGAATGAGGGGCTCCTTCCTGGAGGATGGGGAGCCCTACAAATTCCCACAAGAGACAGAGGCCATGAATCTAGCAGCACAGAAGCGAGGTAGCCCTACGTGTGCACGGCCCAGTGAAGGGGCAGCTAAACATTCTAGGGAGGAGGCTGGACCTGATAGACAAGTCTTGGCTTTGGTGCTGCTGAAATGTCCCCCACCATGTCCCATGGCCCTGGGCCACACAGCCCATTCCAAGGACCAGAAAGGTATGAGTAACGCTAGATGACCCTTCCAGACAAGTTGCCCATAGAACTTGTGGTTTGCAAGGGAATCTCACAAGTATCTTGGGGACAGGGCAGTGCCATATACTCTGTACTAATAAGCCCAGCTTCCTGGAGAGCCACTGAAAGTGCTGCCCTGGTCCACCCTCGCCTCTGACCCTGGGCCCTGCCATGCCCCTTCCCAGAGGGGCCACCATTAGTGTGACTTATATGACCATAATCCCCTCACCTATTTTCTAATCTTTATATGAACATCTTGGAGCTATATATAGTAACTTTTGCTTGTTTTTAAAATGTTATAGAGGATATACAGGAGACCCTCTATGAGGTGACCACCTAAGGGATTGTAACAACTGGTCAACATACAGAGGTGGTCAATATAAGGAACTAGTCCTGCTGTACTGATACATATTTGCAGTACATGTCCGGTTTATGAACATTAGGTCAACCTGAGGAGGTGACCAACGTAGGGAGGTGTCAACTATGGAGATCCCATTGTATTTGAAATGAATACAAATTAGCCCAATGCCTTAAATTCCTCTTACAAAAACAAAGCGTCCTTCTAACTTATCTAGCTTGTCAATCTGGTCTCTAAAATGTTCTCTTTCTGACAGTGGTCAGCCTGTTCCCAAATAGGACATCTTGGGTCTCCTTTCCTTCTCTCTGCCTTTGTTACCATTGCGTGTATGTATGTATGTTGAATTTTTTTTTTTAAATAAAATATTAACTTGGTCAATCAAAAAAAAAAAAAGAAATGTATACAAATTGTATTTGTAGTTATCTATGGTCATTGTTGTAGAAAAAAGTAAACATGACTAAATATTAAATTGTCAGTTCCTACAGTGGAAATCTGGTTGTTTGCAATAGGGTGCTTTGTATATTTAGTACTTCTTTTTCAAAAGAAGTCTAATAAGGCTTGAGACCACAGACCCCCAATCCAGAACTTCTTTTCACGAGCTGCTCCAGAGGCTATTGTGGCCCCTCACCAACGCGAGGAGCACACAGGTGACCTGGATTCTGCTGGACAAGACCACGAGGCAGCTTCAGGTCCAAGATGTCGTTCGTGTCCTGGCTGTGCCGTGTCTACTAAATGACCCTGAGAAAGTTTCCAATGGGCTGAGGATGGAAATAGCAGCTTGGCTTGACACTGAAGGACGAGATTTGAAAACCCTCAGCAAAGGGCCTGGCACGGAGGAGGAGGTGGGCAGTGCCGTCTTTTTAAGCAGCCATCCTGCTCTCTGTGCTGGAGTGGAAATGGGATGATCTCACCTTTTAGGAGCCATGAAACGTGCCTCTTCTTCCTAAGGACAATTTAAGATGCTTTGTGCATTGTGCAGTGGCTAGACCAAGCTACTTAGCATATGCATTGCCTCACATACTATTTTTTAAAGCTGAGACTACTTAAAGCCTTCTCTCATAGCAATTTTCAAGTACACAATACGTTATTATTAACTGGAGTCACTATGTCATACAATAGATCTCTTGAACTTATTCCATAATGTATGCATATTTAAGATCATCATGTTGTACACCGTAAATACGTAGACTTTTATTTGTCAACTTAAAAAAATGCATTGTGCTTGTTGGTAGAAAAGATGGTCATAAGCACCACGAAGAGGCCAGCGTCTAGGCAGGGTGCTGCAGGCATTTCACCATTTAGGGTAGATGGCACCTTTCCCCAGTGGCACTCAGATGGCAGTGTGTCTCTAAAGTTGAGATAAACGTGCCCTTGGGGATAAACATGACCTGAGTACCAGAGTCCTGTTTTTAAAATAATAGTACTCAAAGCCCTCTTTTTTACAAATTAAAATGTCTCCAAAGAAGACCTAAGAATGAGGACGTGCTCGCAGTTAAGAGTACCACAAACAGAGCAATCAGACAGCCCTCAGAATGGGAGAATTTTGCATGTTATGAATCTGACAAAGGCCTGATAACTAGAATCTACAGAGAACTCAAATTAAACAATCAGAAAAGCGCAAACAACCCTCTCTGTAAGTGGGCAAGAGATTTGAACAGAAACTTCTTTGAGGATGACAGACACGTGGCCAACAAACACGTGAAAAAATTCTGATCATCTTTAACCATCCTCTGAAAATCAAAAGTACTCTAAGATATCACCTAACCCCAGTAAGATTAGTCCACATCACCAAGTCCCAAAACACCAGATGCTGGCATGGATGTGGAGAGAAAGGAACACTTCTACACTGCTAGTGGAATTGCAAACTAATACAGCCCTTTTGGAGAGAAATATGGAGAATCCTCAAAGATCTAAAAGTAGACCTTCCATTTGACTCTGCAATCCCATTGCTAGGTATCTACCCAGAAGAACAAAAATCATTTTTACCACAAAGACATTTGCACTAGAATGTTTATTGCGGTTCAATTCGTAATTGCCAAGTCGTGGAAGCAACCTAAGTGCCCATCAACCCATGAATGGATCAACAAACTGCAGTATATGTATACTATGGAATATTATTCAGCCATTAAAAAAGATGGAGACTTTACATCATTTATATTTACGTGGATGGAGTTGAAATACATTCTTCTTAGTAAAGTGTCATAAGAATGGAAAAATAAATATCCAATGTATACCATACTAACATGAAATCAATATGCAAACAGTTACATGTTCCTAAGAACAATAAAACACTATTATAATCCAGTTAGGGGTAGAGGGAAGTGGGAGGAGGGAGGGGAGGATGGTTGTCAGAAGGAAGGCAGGAGGCAGGGTCTCACCTAACGTGCACACTGTGAGGGTATAGAACATGCTGCCCGGTGAGGGGCTCTTCTACAAGTGGAACTTTACCCTGGAAGTGAGAACAATGAAACCTAAATATTGTACGCTCATATTAATTTGAATAAAGTTAAAAAAAAAAAAGAATGAGGACGTGCTTGAAGAAGGAGGGTGTGAAAAGAAAAGGAGGTCCTGGAGCACAGCCTTGGGGGAAAGTTCTAGAAAGTAACTGCTTCCTACTGAGCTGAGAAGTTGCTGCTCCCAAGAACCAAGAGTTGTTAGGGCTCTATCAGCAGCGAACATCCCCTCTGGCAGAAACAGACACATTATTTTTGGGACTAGAACAACTGCTAGTAACAACTGCTCCTCCTGGGGTTCTGAGCTTCATCCCCTCTCCCTCCTCAACTCTGCAGAGAGATGAGCACAGAGATAATTCTCAGAGCACTCACGCCCCCTCTCCATACCACCTCCTAAGGCCCGAAATCAAAATACTTATTCCTAGAATAGTCTAGAAAAAACTGATGGTGGTGGTGGGGGGGACTTCATTCCCGTCATTTTAGTCTATCTATCTATCATCTATTGTATACCTTCATCAGCATCTATCTATCACCTGGCATCGGCTCCTATCATCTCTCTATCATCAATTTATCCATCTCTCTATCGTCTATCATTATCATGTCTATTATCTGTCTATGTATCATCTACCATCTGTTATCTTCATTGTCTATCTTTCCATCACATATTATCCATCATATCTGTCATTTATCATCGATTAAACATCTTTCATCTACCTATCAAAGTTAAGTGAAAGCCATGATCTGCTATTCTTCTCTGTTGTATAAAGAGCAACTGATCCTATATTTTGGAGGGTATTTAAATGTGCAGACCCTTTGACCTACAATAGCACTTCATTTTTGTAAATTTTTGAGACAGAGTCTCACTCCATTCCCCTTGAGTGCCATGGCATCAGGCTAGCTCACAGCAACCTCAACCTCATAGGTTCAAGCAATCTTCCTGCCTTATTCTCTCTAGTAGCTGCTATAGGTGCCTGTCACAACGCCCGGCTATTTTTTAGAGACAAAGTCTCACTCTTGCTCGGGTTGGTCTCAAACTCCTGAGCTCAGGCAATCCACCTGTCTCAGCCTCCCAGAGTGCTAGGGTTATAGGTGTGAGCCACTGTGCCTGGCCTACAATGGCACTTCTGGGAAATTATCTGCAGGAGGAAATCACTTAGACTTGTGCAGGCATTGTACCAGCCCTAACCTCTTTATTACCACATACTTCACTTTCTTTCCCCTCCATTAGAACATAGGTGCCCCCAGCACAGGGATCTAGAAGACAGAGTGGCCTAGAGTAGGCATTCAATTAATATTTGCTGAAAGAAAGAATTACACTGAAAAAAAAATCAGTGACTCCAGTCTCAATGTCCATAAAAGAGAACAGAGCCTAAATAGATGTTGCTTATGAGTCAGCGTGGCCATTATACAGATATCAAACTAGATGTGCTGACATGGAGCATCAACATACACCATTGAGTGACAAGGGCCTGCTGCATGACCCTATCCAGGTGATGGCATCATTTATATAAAGCTGTACCCTCTCTCCAGGTAAGCTGCCCAGGGAGACAGGAAGAGGCATGTTCACTAGCTGTTAAAGATTGCTTATCTTTAGGGAAAGGGGCAAGATAATTTTTACTTTCTTCTTTATATTTCACATTTCAGCAATAAACATATATTATTTTTATTTTCAGAAAAAAATGCTAGTTTTTTTCAGGGGGCAGACAGAGGGAGATTTAGGTTTGTCACCCTCTTACGCTTCAAATTCAGGTAGGACTTTTGACTGTCCCTGTTGAATCGCCTGTGAACGGCGCTCGGCAGCGTGGGAATGATTGGGCTGAAAGCACTTGTGGGGAGTTAAGCCTTTATAAAGGCAATACTTTCTTTTGTGCTGCTTCTCTCTTTGGGGTTTAGAGTTGGAGAAACATAGTTTCAGTCCAGGCTCTATTACTAGCTGTGCAGCTCTGAGCAAATTATGTAACCCTAGTGTAAGCAACACAGACATAGTAATTTGATCTGGCAGTGATGAGTAAATAATGCATCAATGTGCCTACAATAATTCCAAAGAATATGTGTATGTATGTGTGTTTGTGAGAGTGTATGTGCATACATTTTATGTGACTGTACTATATATGTGTATGCATGTATGGTGTGTCTGTATGTCTGTATACATGCACTATATGTATGCATTCCTTGTGTGGGTGTGGGTGCATTTGTGCACACCCTGTATGTATGTATGCATGCCTTGTGTCTGTGTGTCCGTGTATGTGCACACACAGTGTGTGTATGCATGCACTATGTATCAACGTGTGTGTGTATGTGCACGGGTGCACACTCTGTGTGTATGCATGCATCGTGTATGAGCGTGTGTGCACACACAATGTCTATGCATCATGTGTGTTGCTGTCAGTTTCCTTCTACCACACATCTCTGGTGTGGTTTACTACTGGTGTCAACAGGAGAGGTGGTGAGGGACACAGGAGCCGCAGAGCAGCCAGGAGCTGCCCCGCCCCCAGCACAGCCTCTAGGCAGGGCTGAGGAGAAGCTGCCCACTGGAGCAAGAGAGGGTTCAGAGCAGGAGAAATAGCCCTGGACAGCTGAAACGCCACTGTTTATTTGTCAAATTCCCCAAGGTACCTTCTGCCAAGTACAGTTTACCACTCACATCACAGCAGTCTCCTCTTACATTATTAAGCTCCAAAAAGGATCCTTTGTTCCTAATTCACCATCATGCAAAGCTCCCAAGAAGGGAGAGATAGAATTCCATTTCCTGGCATCTTCACCCCAGAGGGAAAAGGTCAGTCTTCAAGGGGTCTCTGGTCTCAGATAAAACAAAATATTTAAATTCGGGCTGATTTCTCCTTACTCCCAGAGGGGTTTAAGGCTGTGCCAAAGACCGGATGATAAGAGCTTCTTTAGTTTTGTTTTTAAAGATCTGTTTTCTTTTAACCTCTGCCCCCATGTGAACTTTATTCCTTCACATTTAGAATAACAGTAGATTCAAAATTCTGGAGCTATGCTGGCAAAATATAATCAGAATGCAAAACACTGATCCTTATACCACAAATTGTTCAGTGCAATTTGTTGCTGAACAAACTGAATATACTTTATTTACTGCCTTTATTATTAGCCTCCCAACTCTTCCTACAGCTTCCTGGGATCTTAGCCTGTACCAGCTAACACTACTCGCTATTTTTCTTTTGCTAAAACCAGGTTGGTTGAGATCTCAACCAGGAGACAAGAGTTGTCCTTTTCCCCTCCTCAGCTTTCTCTTGTGGACAGTACATACTAATGAATGATATGTTAGGGGATTCCAGACTTTACTCAAATGGTAAAGAAAGTGTTCATATTTTTTCAATTCCACACAAATGTTTATATTTTAAATACACATAAAATTTAGACAAAGCCCCAATGCAATGACATGCAGTACACTCAAAGGGAAGGTTTACATCTTGTACCACTTGGTTTTAATTAGGACGATGGGGCTGTCCTGTGCTTGGGAGGTTGCTTGGCAGCTTCCCAGGTCTCAATGTACTTGACCCCAGGAGCATCCTCCACCCCAGGTGCACCAACCAAAAATGTCTCCAGACACTGCTGAATGTCCACTGGGGCTACAGCTGGCCCCAGTGGAGAACCACTGTTCCAACCCACTAGTGATCAGTCCTTAACTCCAATAAATAACAAACCAGAAAGAGGAAACACTGATGCAGGCTAAAGCATGGCTGAATCTCAGAAGCTTTATGCTAGATGAAGGAAGGCAGACGGGACAGACTCTGAAGGAGGCCCTGTATGCCAAATGTCCTCCACAGGTAGGTTGATAGAGACAAAAAAGGTTAGTGGCTGTCAGTGCCAGGGATGGGAACAGGAGTTAACTACAAATGGACAGGGGGACCTTACTAGGGTGATGAAACATTTTGAAACAGGATTATGATGACAACTGCACAACTCAGTAGATTTGCTAACAATCGTGGAATCATGCATTTTAGATGGGTAAAACTTATGGGACATAAAAAGTTGGTTTTATTTTTTTAAAAAACAAAAACTTAGGAGAAGAACAATATATTGTAAGAGAATCAAAACAAGAAATTAAGAAGAATTCCAGTGATTTCCTTCAACTAGGAGAAATGATCTAAAGACAGGGCTCAGTTTCCCGTATTCTGCCCAGATGACCGTTACAGCAGCCCACAATATTTTTGCTGGTCAGACAGCTGCAATGTCTGTTAGCACCTGATGCAACCCAACGGGCTGTTTAATTAGTTCTGGTATGTATCCTTCTATGGAAAATAATGTACATGCATGAGCACCCATGTTCAACACAGCCAGGGAGGCGGCCCGGGTCAGTATGGGCACATCTCATACGGCAGATATAAAAGAATTTGCATCAGTGATAAAATATGCCTAGTGTGACATGCTGTATAAAAAGGAAAAAGGCTTGAAACCACCCAGAATTCCCCACTGTCTGCTCAAAACTCTACCATTGCAACAATAACAAAAAAAGGTTTCTCTCTTTTGGTTTGCATTACACTATTCAAAAAAATTCTGAGGACTCTCTTAGTACGAATGGGACAGCAAATGTGTTGCTGGAGGATGTTTGGCTGTTAATTTACTGTAAAAATTATGTTGTAGACGTAGTGGTTTTCAGGGGATTCATGACCTGTCTGGGGCTGCCTGGGAGCAGCTTTTCCTGGTCACATCATAAACACTAACTTGGCTGATCACACAACTTTGTGTGAGGCAACTCTTGACATTTCTAGAATCTTCACCTTGACGGAGCTAGGAAAGCAAGAAATGGGTTAGAAATTGTGGCTGTTGCATGCATTACCCCCAAACCTCGATGTGGTAAAGTTTTGATAAAGATAGGTGATGTAGCAAATTCATTCCCTCCCTTTAGCTGGAAATTGGGGGGACAACAGAGATCATTTTAATAATTCTAATTTCCCCCAGTGGCCACACAAAGAAAGACATTTTCTTCTTTGAACACCTCTCCATCTGATATGTTATATAGAACATCAAAATTCTGAGAAATCCTGCCCCTATCTTAAGTACACCCAGGACCTAGGCAGGAAGGCAACCAGAGAGACGCTAAGCCCAACGGTGCCTGGTGACATTGTGGGGAAAAGTCACTGAAATAATAAATAATTCTGATTAGGCCCCACTTGCAAACTGGAAGGGAAGGTTAGGAAGGGCACTTAACCTTTTGTTGATAAGTCTCACACGTTTCCTAGAAAACATCATGTAGAATGTTCTCTTTGGTTTCTTCTGGTCAACAGACACCAGAAGATGCACAGGGCAGCAGTGTTCGCCCCCCAGTATTCTGTGAAATACACACGCTGTGATCTAACAGTAACAGCTTGTTGAGTGGGATTCAGACGACAGACACACTGTAAAAACAACGATCTCATAAAACATGGACATGAGAAAAAGGTGACCTCACTGAAGAGGAGCCAAAGATTTTTTTTTTTTAACCCTTAAATCTTGCCTGCTTCCTTTTGGCAAGTAAATAAATAAATAAACAAATATAAGCTTCAGAAGACATTTGAAGAGTTTTTTTTCTACATACGGACAGCCGCAAGCATCATTATCAGGTCAAAAACATATGTCTGGGTCAAATCAAAATGTCAACCTCTGTACTGCAGCCTGTGCAAGAGAGTGAGACTCTGTCTCAAACAAACAAACTTACAGAGATTGAGAGGTAGTGGGGGCTGATTCAGCAGGCAAGGAGGCCATCCACTGGGGAAGGCAGAGTGACAGTCCCCACCCCACTTCATCACACCTTTTAAGAAGGTTAATTGTCATCCCTGCTTTTTAATTGCCCTATTGCTTTCTTTTCTGTTTAAACTTTGAAAAAAGTCCATTTTTTTTCCTCCATGGACTTGAGAAATTTGAGGGGGGAGTGAAGTTTTGGGGCAAAACAGTGCTTACCTCTGGGTCATGAGAATATTGACTGTATGGCTTTAAAAGGACATTGACTTACGTTGGATGATTTTGTGTTAGACTAGAGTAGCTGTTATTGGTTCAGAATTTTCTTTTCTTTCTTTCTCCTTTTTTTTTTTTCCCCAGACAGAATCTCCCTCTGTTGCCTGGAATCATAGCTCACAGCAACCTCAACTTCCTGGGTTCAAGCGATTTCTTGCCTCAGCCTCCTGAGTAACTGGGACTACAGGTGTCTGGCTAGTTTTTCTATTTTGTGTAGAGACCAGGTCTCACTCTTGCTCAGGCTGGTCTTGAACTCCTGAACAAAGTGATCCTCCAAACTTGGCCTCCCAGAGCGCTTGGATTTATAGGTGTGAGCCATCGTGCCCTGCCCGAAATTGTATTTCTCACAATACACAAGCCCACCCTTGATCTGCTCCATTATAGATGAAGCAGTGGCTTCAGTCCGCCTTGGAGCGATCCCAGGAGCACACCAGGCACCCTCTGTCTGGGTAGTCATCCTCACCCATTAGACTCCTCCCTGTCTTCCTAGTTCTGGGTAACTAACCTCGTCCACTCTCCCACATAGATTCTGAAGGGCTTGTTGCTGCTTTTCAGCGCCTTTGTCTTTCTTGGTTTTGCATTTGACTCTCCCAGTAACTTCACTCCCAGATAGACCTATAGCCACCCACTGCCCCCTTCTAAAAGAGATGCCACCTGCATGGTTTGTGCCAGAACTCCTCAATGGGATCTCAGACACAGCCAGTTCAGTCTACTGTGAGTCTCAACTGGGAGTTCAGGTTCAAAGTCCTTCAGGGTATACCTGTGAGGAAAGCATTCTCCTGCATAAATGTATTATGACATAGCAGAAGATGTGAATCTCTAAAAGGAAAGTTGCTCAAAACAACCGTTTCAACTGATGCAGTGAACTTTGTTCAGAGTGAGTTTCACGGCAAACAATCAGCTTCACACCTTTCCAAGAAAAGAGTGTAAATTGTCAGAAAGACAGTGAATTAAAAAAATTCAGGAAATAGGGCAAGGCTATCAGATAGTAACTGCAGGGATTTGAGTAAGAGGTGACAAGAATAAGGTCAATGATAGGCTAAGAAACAGGTAACAGTTTAAAAATCCAAACCCAACGGCAGGCAAAGCTGGAAGTCAGCTCTGGTTGGGCTCCAGCCACAGTACGCAGAAGACACAGGGGTGTGGGGGGAGTGGCCTTCCCTTTGCAGCCAGGCACAGGCCACACCCTTACAGTGGGCACACGGATCAGCTGAGGGGGTGTCCCGCACACTGATGAATAGACATAGGCCACCAATGATTTTAACTGATTTAAGTACAGAAAAAAGAAAATGAACATTTAAGCTTGTTTTTTTTTGTTTGTTTGTTCTTGGCTTAAGAAAGTAAAATACAAGTCAGGATGCCACTGCTTCTCTGGATAGAAAAGAAAGTTTAAGGGTCTAAGATTTGATTTCCAAAACATTTTTTTAAAAGAATGGTTCAATCCAGGTGCGGAGGTTCACGGCTGTAATCCTAGCACCCTGGGAAGCTGAGGCCGGTGGGTTGCCTAAACTCAGGAGTTTGAGACCAGCCTGAGCAAGATATTGACCCCATCTCTAAAAACCAGCCAGGCATTTGTGGCAGGCGCCTGTAGCCCAGCTACTTGGGAGGCTGAAGCAAAAGGACTGCTGGAGCTCAAGAGTTAGAGGTTGCTGTGAGCTATGACACCATGGCACTCTATCAAGGTCAATAAAGCAAGACCCTGTCTCAAAAATTTCAAAATAAATAAATAAATAGTTCAGAAACAAAGAATGTTAGCGTGTGGAGGTCAGGAAGCTCCAGGCAGACTAAATCAGGCCCTGCCTGGTCCACAGCTTGCTTGGATTTCTACAGTTTCCAGCATGCTCACTGTGCAGAGGGCAAAGAAGGTCCCAAGTCCGAGCATGCTTCTAAAAACTGGTTGCCTAGGAAGGACTCTGCAAAGAGGGGATTTTGTTCCCAGGCAGGCCACTCAGCTGGCTCTCAGCCAGCATGTGGGAAACCAGATGGCACACATATGGCTCCAAGGGCATCCGCTTCTGTGGGCATGAAAGAGGAGTCCTGAGATGGAAGCATAGACGTCAGGCCTCAGATCTGAGGGACAGGTTGGGGGTCCCACAGCTGTCCTTGCCGGCCCGTGGGGACGCAGCAGCTGCCCAAATGCAGCAAGGTCATAGGGAGGCTCAGGTAACAAGCAAAGGGAAGGAAGAGTAGAGACACTCCCTGGGACCCAGGATTTGACTAGAGTCCACAAGGACCTTGACCAAGTCCTTCCTGAGGGCGGGTGAGGGGCAGTCCGACTTTAAAGAAAAACGCACGGTGATGCAGAGCACTGGGGGACATTTTATGACTGCACTGCTCAAAAATTCACAAATATTTAAATTAAGGCACATCACCAAATAGAGGTGTCCTGTGATTTTTGTTGTTGTTGTTGTACAGGTATTCTTACTAAGTTGTATCTACACAGATTATAAATCCGACCCTGAAAGGCTCCAGTGGTGCTGGTATTTTTAAAGACATTCTGAAGGGAATTATTTGACAGAGAGAAGGGGGAGCTTCAGCCTCTATTGACCCCTGTGAAAGGCAGATAGTCCTGTATGGAGTCACTTGGAGGTAACGACACCCACAGGAAAACACAGGACAGGGAAAACCAAGCTTTCTCATCCAGGGTCCTTGACAATAACCAACAGAATCTTCGATGGTCTTTGAAGAAAGGACTAGAAGAAATGAAAGGAACAAGTGAAAATTAAGAAAACTCTCATGATCTTTTTTTTCACTTCTGTTTCTGTAGAAAAAAATGAAATGGAACCAGTTGGCCAAGTCTCAGGTGTTAGGGAAATCTGACCAAACCAAATTAGAATAGGGAGACAGGGAACCTGGGAAATCAAAAATCAGATGGGCTTCCAGGGCCTCCAGGATTTCCAAAGAAAAAGGGAGCCGATAGGGAAAGAGGAAAGTAAAGCACATAAAAGTAATTGTTTTTGTGAAGGAGCTTGTGAACAAGAGGCTTATCTAGTGGATGTGACACCCCCAGGTGATGATCATGGATGATCATGGAATGAAACTAATAAAGGACAGAAAAGAAATGCATTCAGGGAAAGTTTTCTTTTACTGAATTTTATGTTTATTATCATGCTAGAAAGACGGGGAAGTTATGCACTGAGATTTGTTATTTACAATAATGGATATTTTGAAAAATGGGAGAAGTTATTCTATCCCATTCCTGAATAATTACAACTTGTTTTCAAGTCCTATCTTCGGCAAATGTGGCAATGATTTGGTCAAGACTGAACTTCTCTTAATGTCAGGGTTAGCAATCTGTCTTCATTCATTGACCATGGAACACATTTGCTTTATTTTCATTTTGAAAAGTTTCTTTCATATTAGGCAAGGGATATACAAATAGGTAGAAGTACTGAGTGAAAGGATGAGATCAGGAGACTTCATGAAAGTCCCACCTCATAGCACATTCCACGGTAGCATGTTCATGTTTTTTTGGATCCATTCTAGTGGCTTTCAAATACTTCTGCAGTCAAAAAATTTTTAAGACCAAAAAATATCCCAAGTGGTCATGTGGCATGCCAGAATGGCAGTGACTGTGATCGCGGAGGCTATTTCAAATTTTCAAATCTGTTCTTTAAGTACAGTAATGGAATACCACAGTGTTGCATACCCAGCTGCTCCTGTGGAGCTCAGATCGCAAATTGTTCTAAATTTACTGGGAAGAAAAAGGACTGTGGCTGAGCCTGCATTTTTGGGCATCAATACTGCTTAGCTTGTTAACTGGGAATTCTCCAGGGTAATATCTATATAGAGTACTTGGTTAAGGAAAGAATACATGATAAAAACGTGTTAACTTAAAATCTACCTAGACAGTGTTAAAACTCTATAGCAAAAAGTGATTGTGTCATCTATCACCAAATGTTCAGGGATTGCTGGCCCTGGGTGATAATAAAAAACCCAGATCAGCTTTCAGTTGTGTATTACAATTTGTTTTTATTAATGCTCATTAGCCTATGGGTCCCCCAATCTCTTACTCTGGGGCAGAGTCCTGAGGCTTCAGTTACGCTGAGGAGAGACAGATGGAATTCCCTTCCCCTGGAGTTGCTTTCATAATTCCCCACTGCACCCCACTCTAATCTGGGGGGGATGAAGAAGGAGGGAGGAGAGAAGAAGGCAGGGAGGCCTTCAAGCCACCAGGGCTCCCAGATAATACCTCCACAGTCGCATGCTGGACATGGGACAGCCGTGTTATACAACACATCCCTGGCAGGCCTGCTGTGGGAAACTCATGTCTGCAAGGTGTCCCTTAGGACCATACCCCCTGGAGAGCACCCAGGCTGCCCACTCAGGAGAACATGGTAGGTACTCCTGGGCTCTGGCTGGTTCAGGGCTTGCCTCACCTGCCAGCTGTCCTCTGGAACCCTTAGCCACACCGGGGCAAGGTGGGGTTTTGGGCCGGCCATGTGTACTTCCAGGCTCTTTCAAAGGGCATTCCCAGTAAAGATCCCCATGGGGCTGGTGGAGAGGAGTGAGGGCCAGCTGTGGTTGGAGGGTCCCTGACCTCAACGGCTTCCTCTCCCTCCAGTCATGGGTGTGACTCCCTGATGAGCCTCTAGCACCCTTACCTCTGTTTCTGCTGCTGGAGAACATGGCCAGGCACTACGACAAGGCAGCAATGGTCCATGAGTCATCACCATGGGGTGGACTCTTGTGGAGAGGGTGCTCCTGCCTCACCTCCTAACAGCCCTCCCATTCTGTCCCCAGCTGGCACCCGGATGTAGCCTCCTGCAGTTCCTGCACAACAGGTCCTCAGCAGTTCCCAAACTCTTGGCAGGGCCCATTCTGGGTCTGTGTCTTTACTTCCAAGCCACCAATTTCTTTCCCGATAAGCAAGGGATATACAAATAGATAGGAGAAGTACTAATGACCCCTCTTCACAACCCTCCACCCCCACCCTGGGCACTCCACTGAGCACCTGTGGTCCTCTCTGCCCAGAGTTGGGCTTTGATGCTCTGCATCTGGGGAATATTCAGAGCGATGGCCTTCTCTCCCTGACAGCACTGAACAGCCTCTGAGGATAGGGCTGCCCTGCTTAGTTACTCTCTTCCCTCCAGGCAATTTGCACGTTGCCAGGTTTGCCCTTACCACAAGCCGTTGGCAATGAGACAATGCCCTCCCCCATCTTCATTGAGGAGGTCTCTCAGGAGGGGACAGTCCATAGCAGATGTTCAGACACCACCTAACCCAGATGATCTTTCCTTGGAGGGTGTCATCTCTCTAGACAGGCCACCAGGGAAAGCACAGACCAGTGGGGGTACATGGGCACAAATGCTTCTAGAAGTCTTTCTGAAGATGAAAGCAGTGAGTCATAGGCAAAGCTGAAAATAGCACATTTCTGGGGTAACATGTGTAGGAGACTCCCCACTCAGACCCACTTTTAGTATCTGCTTGTTGACACTCAGATGCTTCTTGGAAGCTGGTGGCACTTCCTCCATCTTATCACCGAGCTCCAGCCCTGCCCATGGCTGAGGGCCAGAGGTCCCACGTGCAAGGCAATCATGCCAGGGGTCATGTCACACAGGCTCCCCTGGGAGACAGGACAGGGGGACACAGCACAGGGCATTTTTGCCCTGCTCCCTGCAGCTTCCTCACCAGTCTTCATAGGTACCACCTTGCCCAGGCCTGCTGGGCACTCTTCCACATTCCAATTCTCAGTGGGCTCTGGCACCATCATCTCCCAGCACTGCCCCTTGGTCCTGGGGGCCAGAAGGAGCTCTGCTGGTCTCTGCCTGCTTTGTTGTGCCTGGCTGCTCTCCTCCACTCATCCTTGAGTTATTTGATTTAAACTTTTTCCTGCCAGGACCCTGGTACCAGGTGATGGAGGAACGGCCAATGTGCTGTGCTGTGTAATAACGATGTCTTCTTGTACTGGCATGCGGATCTCTGAGCTCTGGCAAATACCTTGCTGGACACCCAGTGCTCCTCATCTTTCACAGGGATGGAGCCTCGATTAATTAATTAATTGTGCTGGGTGCTGAGTACTCCACCCCCGCACACCCACAAAATTCCATATTCCTGCAAAGGGCTTCGGGGGCCCAGGACACCCCCGTGCTCAGCCGTTACTGTAGGCTAGATCAGGAAGGGCCAGATAGGTATGTTCAGTGGCCATGGCATGCACACACACAGCAGGCTTTGTTTGCAAAAAAAAAAAAAAAAGAAAGAAGAAATGAATCACTCTGTGCCACTCCCATCTTCCACCCTTATCTCCCTGCACATCATGGGGTCTGTAATCTAACAAAGCACCTTGAGGAAAGGACTTTAGGTGATTACCACCTCCCTGCGGTACTAGCATTTCAAAAGGCCCAGAGAATCTTAGGCACAGCTAGCCTATAACTAAGGACTCAGCCTGCTTCCATTTCAGTCCTGACTTGGCCACTTCATGGCTGTGAGAATAAAACTTAGTTTCTTCATCTGAAAAGTGAGGATAGGTTCAAACCTACCCACAAGATCATCATGAGGACATGATTTCAAAAGGAAAAGTCTCAGTGCCCGCTCTTGGCAGGAAGTAAGTGATTGGCCATTGGGTGGATCTCCTGTCATCAGGATGGGAGGTCTTCTGGGATCAGGAGGGACCTTTTCAGGCACAACGTGCCACAGGAAGGCAGGCCCTGATCACCTCCTTGTGCCACCAGACAGGGTGGCATCTTGCCCTGCTCATCCCTTCTGGGGAGTTTCTTTCATGGCAGTCTAGGGGAGAAGTTCCCCACATGAGTGGGCTGCCTCCTCCGGGACTTCCCCAAGGTATTCCAGAGAACCAGGATCCTCTGGGCCTTGGCCAAGCCCACGTGGCCATGACTCCCAGGCCCTCCTGGTCACTGGTCTGAAGCCTCAGGTCTCTCATCTGCTGAATGCCAGCTCCACTCCCAACTTGCCCTTCATGCCCGGGAGGTGGAGGATGACAAGAAGGGGTGTCCTCTCTGCTGGGGGGTAGTGACTATCAAGTCATGAAATGACTTCGGCCCATCCCTGCAGCCGCCTCTCAGGCACAGCTAAATCTGCAAATGGCTGCTACTAACAGCCAGGAAATGGTTCCTTTCCTCTCACACCTTCCCACCTTTCCCTCCATCACCACATCAGTGCAGCTTCGCACCAAACCAAGAACCCCTGCATGTGGCAGGCCTGTCTCTACTACTGGTTCTGAGGAAGTCCTGTGCCTCTAGGACCTGTGTTGCCATGAGCAGCGCACACCCTTTGTAAAGCAGAAGGTGACATTTCTCTGATGCACGTGGAGGGGCCTTATGATTTTTATTCTCCAAAAAGGCTCCCATCAGTGTTTCGGGGAAACCCAGAACTGGCCGACAAGCAGTAAACCTGTTCACCAGCAAAGGACAGTTCCTGTTTGTGCCAGGCAGGCTGCTTCTGGTTGGTGGGTGCCCTGAGTCCAAGAGTGGGCTCTCCAATCCAGGGATCCGATGGGAGAAGGGCTGAGCTTTCCCTCTCTGGCATGTGCTGTTCTCGCACATCACCTGCTTCTAATGTGTGTGGGTGGGGCTGAGCACCTGGGCGGCGGGGCTGCCACAAGCTGATGTGTTCTTGGGCCAAGCTGGGATGATGGCAAGTACTGGGATCGGCACTTTTCGGAACACATTTCCCACGGACATTGTTCCTTGAAGGAACTGTCAACCCAAACATAATCAAACCCACCTCACCCCCAACATCTAGTTTTCCAAATCAGGCCTTTGCACAGGGGACATGCACAGTCAGGAGCCCACCCAAAATATTTCTTCTATTAACCCTACCTCTAAATCAACAGCTATCCCCACACGCAATTAGAATATTGAACTGCCTGTACTTTCAGGCATCTGCTAAAATAGCTCTTGTCTGACACCTAACTCTAATATCTGAACTAGAAGCTCCAGTTAACTGTGAACTACTAACTCTTCACGATCAACCGTTTGCTTAGAGATCTGGAGCCAAAATAAACCCAAAGTTGCAGATGTTCGAGCAGGCGCCGGCAAATCTTTCCCCTGATGGAAAGACACACACAGGTCGAGCACTTGCAACCTTCAGGCAGATGGTACTTTGGCTGGTTAAGCCTGAGCTGCAAAACAGAACACTAATTGTGATACTGCAGTCTCAAAGCAAGCTGCGTCTGAGCGGCGGAGACGCCGCAGCTAGGGAAAAGAAACCTTCCATACACAAGTCAGAGGCAGGGTTTTTTTTTTTTTTTTTCTGTTTCTCCCTGTTTCTGGGCAATAAAAAGGAAAGGGAAGAGGAACTGCCCTCTGCAGTCCTGGTGATTTCTTGCTAAGTACATATATAATATGAGCATGTTGAAAGCACATTCTTAATAAAATTATTAATAACTCAGGATGGGAGGAGCCATCTGATGTGGGATCACAGGGGTGTGATTCTTAGTGTGTTCCCTATTTTCATGACTAGAAGCTGGTGTGCAGAGGGACGCTTGGTGACCAACTCTGGCTGTGCAGTGTGGGCTTGGACATTTTCCTGGGCACTGCCCAGGAACTGCCTTCAGAGCTATCTGAGCGCCCAGGTACCTGAGCTTGGCTTGCTCCCAGATGTTGTGCATGAGACTCCCCTAGGAGCTAAGAAGTTCTTTGAAATAAAATTTAAAAACAGTAAAACACACATGGCTCATGTATGTGCACATACACACCCAACTCAGCAGAATTTATAGTTGTCTCCCACACAAGTCACACGAGACAGTCCCAGAAGCTGGAATAGGGTTCCTTACTGAGACAACACTATTACAGAAAGAACTGGCACCAAGTAAACTAAAAAAAATGCCACTAGCAGGAACCCAGGGAGTAGCATAAATGATACCAAGGAGACCTGAAAATGCCCAAGTTTAAGGAAGGTGATCTGAAAAAATGCAATTTAAGTGAAAGAATCACCTTGGGCAAACAGCCTGTAAAGCAAGGTACTCTGCCTAGGACCTAGGAAAGGTGGCTTCAGGGAGCAAACAGCCCTGCCCCACCAGGAGTATGGGTGGGGATAAAGCCTGGGGAACACCGTGGGTCATATGAGACCCTGTGTCCTGACCATCCATGCTCCCTGCACAATGCCTGGTCCCCAGAGTCTTCATAATGAGAGACACAGAGCAAGTCTGGCCAGGGGATAAAATCAGTCTTTGGTAAGTCAGTATTTTATCCTTCACAGTAATTAGGAAATAGGAAATCTGAATTCTATGTTAATAGAATTGTGTCCTGGGTACAGGGACAAACCTGAGTTCTTACTCTCAGTGCTGGGTTACACACAGGCACCTGTCCCCTAAGGCCCCAGATCTGGGGTCCACCCAGCCCCTGCTGTGGTATCTTTCTTAAATCCAACCTTAGCATCGCAGAGGCACACACACTACCACACAGTGTGGGAAGATGCTGCTACATGTACAACAGCATCAAGTGGGCAGCAAGATCCCAGAGCGAACAGGCGTCACTGCTCCATGCTCAATCTGTCACCAAGAACACCTGCTTGGACCTGCTTCAGGTCACTGTCTTCTGTCATCTGGTGTTTGTGGCAGCTGCCTCCTGACTTGCCCCACCCTGCACGATACCTGCACAGTGACCACACCAACTGCTGCCTAGCCCTGTGCAGCCAGCCCCACGGTGTCCCCACCATTGCAACTGCGTGACTTACATGGCTCTGAGCTCTGGCATCAGACCTCTGGGAACCTCACAGTCTGCTTAGCTCCAAGGGCTGGAGTGAGAGGTGACCTGGCTCATGTATATCAGGTCCTCAGCAAACCAGGAGTAGCCGCAACTATGAATAACCAACTGGCCAGGCCTTGCCGTGCTTGCAGCCTCGCAGGCGTGACCCCCATGGCCGACAGGCTCTGTAGTGCTGGCCTGCACTTCTCCAGCTCTGTGGTCTCTCATGCCTTCAACCTTCCCACATGCTGGACCTGCCTGGTTTCTCCTTCATCCCACCACGTCCAGCCCATTCTGACTTACGTTGCAGGTCTCATATTAGGTATTGCTTTTTTTTTTCTTTCTAGGATACGTTCCCTAAATGCTCCAGTCCTCAAGACAGGGTTAATGTTTCTCCACCTCCCCTCCTCGTGACACAGGGGCAGCTGTTAACAGTCCTTACCATGCTGCTCTACAAGTGACAACTGTCCTTACTGCCAACCATGTCAGGCCACAGCCTGAGAGCCAGGAGTGTGTCTGAGTTCTGGCCTGGATCCCACAGCACCTGATGTGATGAAGACAGATTTGTCAAGTAAAGGGATAAACAAATGAATGAGGTAAAGTGTGTCTCCCCTGGTTGTATGCTGTGCTTCTGGGTTCCAGGCTAGAATGGCTCTGTGTTCCAAGAAAACTGAAGAAAAAACAGCCTAAGGAAACTGCCCTGAGCCACCACCCACCTCCCCTTCCATAGCAAGGTCTCTGTCAGGCTCAGAGGTTGCCAATCTCCACCTCCAGTGTGGCCCACAAGCACCTACCTGGTTTGGTCATGGATGGCAAAGGGACCTCTGGCTTCTAACACCTAAGCATAGTCAACAAGTCAGAATGGCCCTGAGCTTCCAGGCAAGGTCAAGAATTAATGCCATTTTACCACGGCCCCAAACAAACTCCCCAGAGAGATTGGAAAGGAAGCAGGCAAGTGGAGATTTCTGGCTCCAATAGGCTCCCCCCTTGGCAAGCCCACTCTGTAGACCCCTGAGTGTTGGGTGTAGGAGTGAGCCTGCTGAGCTCCTTCCTCCAGACAAAGTTGGCAGTGCCTCCCTGCTTCCCTCCTTCACTGATCTGGGACCAAAAGATGCAGCAGGCCCACGTCCCAGCAGTGCTAACGTTCTCAATTCGAGGTGTATTTCTTGGCCTCTGAGCTGTGAGTCATTGTAATTCTGCCTTCCCCACAGGTTTATGAAGCCCAGGAGTAACAGCCTGTGACTTGCAGAGTATCACACAATAATGAGATGAGTAATGTTGGTGTCAAGATTCAGTCCTGCAGTAAGAAGTGGTAGTAAGTAGTGACATCCAGCTTTGAGGATGGGTGACCCTGCCAGACTGGAGCTGCTGCCTGAAACCTGTTTTTCTGCTGATGCCCCTGCCTCACACCCTGGTTCCCCCAGGGAGGGCCTTCTGAGACTGCCAGGGCCTGGCTGCTACCCCCAGAGTGAGCCCCACATCCTCACAGCAGTCCGGGGCTCTCAGAGGCACCCAGGCAGCGTTACCTGTGTGGAGTCTGGATAAGTACTTTCATGCTCCAGGTGTTCTTGTTGCCTGAAACCGATGGGGTGTTTCCTGACACCCATCAGGGCTGCTGCCTGCATAGTAGGTCCTCCTCACCCCTCCCTGAGCCCAGGCCAGGAGCTTCCAGACATCAGAGTCTACGAGGACTGTCACCGAGAGTTGGAGGTCTTCAGAGACCCACGTGTATTAGTTCCTGAGTTCATTTGCCCTCAGTTTAAGCCAAACTTATCCTTAGAGTAAAAGTTCAAGTTCCTTACTCTCCCACTGGATTTTAATTTACAAAATTCACTTAAAGTGGTCTTTAAGTCAGTTTGTTTCTTCAAATTCAGAGCTGAATATGGAATCAGAGTAACTGTACTCAGTATGTATGGCAAATGTCTGCAGCATGCCTGGGCTACACTTTTCTGTTGACTACAATTCCAGGATTGCCCGATATTCTGTCCCTACTCTGTGTGGTTACAGTGTAATGCCAATGTCTGAATTTCTTTTCTTTTCTTTTTTTTTTTTTTGCAGTTTTTAACCGGGGTGGGGTTTGAACCCACCACCTCCGATAATATGGGGCCGGTGCTCTACTCCTTTGAGCCACAGGCACCACTCACCAATGTCTGTATTTCTTTCACCTCACATTAATGATCAATTTTTCCTTCATAAGAAATAATTAATAAAGACATTAATTCATCTTTCATAGCATCTGCTATACAACTTTCTGGAGGAAAATAAAACACGACTTCTAAAATAAAACCAGGAGCAGGCTTCAATCTTGCTTTGTAATCCCTCATAGGCAGAAAGGCATGCAACTGTCATAGCTCAGCTAAGGAAGAAAGTACTGCACATGACATTAAACTTGGCTAACTTGCCCTTTATTAACAAAAATGGCTAGCTTTTGGTAAATTCCACCATGAAGAACACAGACCATGGCTAAAACACACACCAAGAGATATTCCCCAAGCTGAAGAATTGTAAGAACACTGGGGCAGAGTTTACACAGTATAACCATAGGGCGCCAGGTTCCTCCTTGGGTAACTGTTCATGGGAAACAATCAGGATTACTAAACAGTAACCAAGACAACACAACAAAGCTCTTGAACTTATTTTTTAGGCATCAAAGTAAGGTAAAGAAACTGCCACAGCAGTGGAGTTAAGGTAAAAGTATGTTTTCTCTTGCTAAAGAATACCCTTAGTTCTCAATGTATCACAACACGATTACATATGTATTGAGTTTTAAATGAAAGACAAACAAGTTTACAAATCACTTCTTAAAAATAAACTCTAGGTTGCTTTTCTTTTTGGCAGCACCAGCCTACACTCTGGCTTTGCAATGTTTCAGAAACTTCAGGTACATTAGAGTCTTCTGAGAAAGGCCCAGTACTTCAGAATTCCCGGAGCAGCTGTGAAGAAAGAACATTACTGGCAGCAAATATTAAAACAACATTGCAAGACTTACAAGAATACATTTAGAGGTCTGTAAAAGTGCACACATTTAAGCATTCAGGTTAATATTCTAAACATTTTTTTCTCTTAATATATTTACATTTCTTCTTGGTTTAGGGAAGATTGTTTCAGCTGTTGATGGCTGATTCCACAGCCACGGGCCCCCAGCTCAGTGTCCAGGCCCTGGACACGTGCACAAGGCCAGTCAACTGTGTTTTCCCCGTCCCCAAGGAGCTCACCTTTGACACACCCTTCACATGCACGAGAAAACTGCTCTTCTTAGTCAGGGGTTCTTTTTTGGTGGAATTCGAAGAAACTGGGTTGCCACATCTTTTTAGGGAGAGGTCGAAAATATTTTTTCATTCGTGTGGCTCTGCGTGCTTAAAAAATTTGAGTTGGCATAAAGGACTGAACCACCGAGCTGTGCACAGCATCCCAGGATGCCTGCTGCCCCAAATGCAGCTACAGACTCTCTCATAGCCTGAATGTGGAATTTGCCCACCAGAAAGCATCATTAAAATCCATGTTGGAAACTTTAGGCTCAATGGTATCAATGCCTTTCCCTTTGGCTTCAAAAACAATCACGACCAAATATTTTCAACTATGAGGCAGAGTTGACTGGAATAACAAAAAATAGCATTCCAAAAAACATTTAATGAGGTAGCTGAGATCAAGTTATCAAACCGACAGCATATACCAAGAAGCTTAATAAATGCTCAGGCATTTTTAAATGCAAATGGTGACAGTGCCTAAGAAATGTTCCTTCTTTCCAATTCCTGCAGGAGCATGCGGACCTTGAGAAGGGGCCCCAGTGAAAGGAGGACAGTAAGAGGAAGGGAGGCAGTGAAGCTGGCGAGGAGCAGAGAAGAGGGGCCCTCTGGTAAGGCCAACCTTGGCAGGGTGGTGCTCACCCTAGACAGCACATGTGACCAGTCCCAAAGGACACACACCAAGGAGAACTCAGGGCGCCAGGGGTTGAAAAGGGGCCTTACCTCAAGGTAGCAGGGAATCTACGGGTTAGAGGCCTGGTGCAATGACACTGGATGGAGTTGACAGTCAGAGCACACCTCATGCTATATACGCTTTCTGAGGTCCCGGAACCACCCCCACTCTGGAGGCGTCTGAACCCTGCTGCCTCCACTATATATACCACCACAAGTTCTGGGAGAGACCCCGCTGGCGCCCTGAGTTCTCTTCACTGTCTGCTCACAGGCACAGGCTGCTCTATTCAAATGCCTTCGGTGTGGACTCTTGGACAAAGGGAATGGTGGCCATTCCTGGCCACTCAAGTTTTGTGACCTCCTGAAAGAGTTCACACATACATTGCACACATTTATATGCAACACACTTGCTCACAATGCACACACGTGTACACAGTCACACACACACACACACACACACAAACTTGTACACACAGCAGTGTGTGGCAGCCATCCCAGGGGCAGCAAGCAGAGGTGAGGTGGGCGGGATGGAGTGGAGAGGAGGGGCCTGGGCAGGGCAGGGCAGGGCAAGACTGCGAAGGACCCCAGAGTGCTCCATCTGGCCCTGACCACCTCCCTTTCCTGTTCTCAGCGAAGGGGACAGTCAGGTACCACTGCATCACACCGCCCTGCACCGGAATGCACCAGAAACAAGCAGTGGGAAGGCAGGCACCAGGTCCCGGCGTTAGGTCTCCGTTGTATAGTTATTGTAGGCCAGAGGGGGCAGGGCCGGAAAGTTGCTCCACCGCCGTGCGCCAGGCTGGGGCTCCATGCGTCCTTGCTCTTTATATTTACCCAAAATATTTTTGGCTTCTTCTGCATCCCCCAAAGGGCTCTCTCCATATTCTTCCTTCAGCCACTGCCGATACTGGAGAGGGTGGAAACAAACCTGAATGCCACACACACAGAGATATCTGTGTTTATGTAGACTTTGACCTACTACTTCATGATAGAGATCTTTCCACACAAACAAGGAAATAAATTGGCATTGGGCAATCATAGCTCTGTGGTCAGCCTTCCAATGCCAAGCACGAGAAATAACTGCTCCTTTAGGGTTTGAGCCTGAGGACGTGAAAATAAGCCAAACCAAGAAAATGGTCCTTCACCCAAAAAGGGAAACGGAAGCTAATACGGGCTACTAGGCACCAGGAATGTGACCAAGGGTAAGAGCCTGTTGGCTAAGCAGGTGCACGAGAGAGCCAAGAAGTCTTCTAAGGGGATGTGGATGGGCACCATGGGGCCTTTTCAACTCCAGCCTCCGTGCTTCTGGGTGTGTGAGGAAAGACTGAGGGCACTGTCTCAAGGGCAAATGCCTGCATCTCGGAGCCCTCTGAAGATGACTTACCTGGTGGACTTCATGCTTCTCAAACTCCTGGAGCTGCCTCTGGAAGCCTAGGTTAGGGTTGGCACAGGATCTGCCCGCACGTACAGTGTGCAGGGCGTCCTCCCAGCCGAAGTCGGTGACGGTCATGATGTAGGCAATCACCAGCGTCACACTCCTGGAAACCCCAGCCAGGCTGCAGGGCCAAGAGAAACACATGTGCAGGGGAACGGATCCATCTCCCCCTCCATTTGGGAATCTAGGGACATGGTTTTAGAAAGTCTTCCTGCTGAGCACTGCAGGAAGATCTCCAGCAGGAGATCCCTCAGATGTACACCTGCTTCCCTCCACTTCATGACACTAGAATCTCTGGCAACTTTTACTGTTTAGCCTCAATTATTGATCTTCTACGGGATATGGCTCCTGATGCCTTGGTTTGATGAGTCTCTACTGCCCTCGAACCCTTCCTTAGGTATTTCCCATTTTCTCAGACAGATAACTGAAGTATACCAAGAGAAAGCGAGGCTTCTACGATATACATTAACAAATCCATTTATGACCTGTATTAGTTTAGAATGCTTCATGTTTTTTAAAGTCTGGTTTTCTTAGTTATATGAGGGCTGGATCTCTAAGTTTTTAAGCCCCTGAGATACAGAAGCCCTTACCAAATATTGCTTTCCTGCTCTTTTTTGATGTAAATAAGCAGAATGTCACAGCAGGCACAGTCCACGTGTCCACAGTGTGGGGTCAAGGTGCTCTATAGGCTGTAACAGTTAGTCACCTCTAACAGGCTGAAGAAGGGGACCAACTTTAAATACACATGCAAATTAAGGTGGTCACAGAAAGGTTGTGCTTCGTCACGCTTAGAGTGTTCTAGCAACGGTTTAACATGGGGAAGTTCAGCAAATCTCTCACTTTTAGAAAAGTCTATCGTCATTCAGATATATACATGTGTATGAATTATGAATTCCTAGAACATCAGGCCTACTCATATTTAAGTATATATATTAATAACATAAAACCCCCACTCTAAGTAATGGCTCTTCCTCAGGGCTTCATTTCAGAATTACTGAGGGAGCTTTTACAAGACACATCCTGTTGGGCTGCAGCCCTGGAGACTCGCATTCACCTGGGGCCTGGGGAAGGTGAGGGGCAGGAGCTTTAGACTTCCCCTGAAATTGGCTCCAATTATCTCCCTAAAGGGCTATAAAGGTAAATGTAAATAAATGTTAAAATCCTATTATTTGTATTTATTACACTTGACTCTTTAAAAAAGTGAAGTCAGGGTTGGTGCCTGTGGCTGTGTAGGGCGCCAGCGCCATATACTGAGAGTGGTGGGTTCAAACCCGGCCCCGGCCAAACTGCCTAAGTGTCTTCTCTGGTTATCGTGTACTCCATCCTCTCTGCCCTAGCAGGGCTGCCACCAACAGCAGCCATATGCCCCGAGAATTATTAGTTCACACTGTCAAAGGGCCTATACTGCAAAAGCAACTGCTTTGGAGAAATCAAAGATTGTTATGCTTTCAGTTAATTAATATCACACCCCATTCAAGACAGACCAGGGACATGTCCAACCCACACTTTCATAGGTAGTAGAGCCCTGGCTCCAGAATGTTCGCTACTGGTTCACTAGACAAATTAGCCATGCTATTAGCAGTAATAAAAATGATGGGCAACATTTGCTGAGAATTTACTATGTGCCAGGTACACTGCCAAGAGCTTTACGTCTAAAGCACCACCCTTGGGTTAGGTGCATTATAGTAGCTTTCTTTTCACAATGTGTGTGTGTGCACCTGTGTATACACATAAATTATATATCCACACAAAGTATACCAGAATGCAGGTGGACAGCTGTCAATGAACTGTTTAATTCTAAGAGTCTATTTATGTCTTTGTAAAAAGCAAAGTTGTAAGCTGAACACACATAAATGGCCCAGACTATAAGCAGGGGGAGAACTGGTCATTTTGTTGACACAGAAATGCAATGTTGAACAGTCACAGCTGCAATCAAAACTCTCCTGAAAGAAATGGTGTTTTGAAAAAGCCACTGAGGTTTCAGGGATGAGCCTGCAGCATCTGTACCTTCTGCAGGAGGCTGTTCTCAGGAAATGCTAAAAGTAGCAAGAACAGTGACCTTGACCGTGACTACAGAAATCCTAGCAGTGGGTGAAATGAAGCAGAGTTAAGGTTCTTTTAATAAAAGTGTACAATGCAGAACTAACAGAAGGGGAGACGTGGAGTGTGTATCTGAGATCCAGAGCTTAGAGGAGACTTTTGGGAGATGAAAAATTAATCATACCACAAAAAGACACTTGATGAGAAATCAAGCTGACCAAAGCACAATGAAGTACTATTAAGTGAGAGACAGACGTACCAGTGTACGAGGCAGCCCTCACCGCGTAGTCGACACTCGTGGATGAATTTAATACTTTCTTTGAAATGTCTTGTCCTAGGGGAAGAAAAAAAGAGAGAAGTGTGACATCTCTCTACTCAACATATGATGAAAAGAAAAATCCACTTGAGGTTTCTTGAAAGGTCTCAGAGCTCCACACCTTCAAAGCCTGGTCACATTGCCTCAGCCTTAGAATACGTCACTCACAAAGTTGAGGTCTCAGGAAGGCTGTCAGTTGTCTGGAAATTTTGGGATTTCTCTGTAAGGAATCCCTAAAATACACAGTTACCACTGAGTGGAGCTGGCAGAGGTTCTGCTCAGTCTGAGGACCTCGGTGCTCAGCAGCACACAGGTACCCTCACTCCAGCGGTGGATGTGACTCAGCAGTAGTGACCGAGGGGAGGATGATGCCCATGTTGTGTGAGCTTTCCAAGGCTTAAAAGCTAGTTTACTTCTGATGATCTGGAATCCCTTAAAGCACTCTCCCAGACTGGTCTCCCTGGATTTTGGTATAGTTGTGCCTGCAAGTCAAGAGAGAAATGGGAATTCTGGCTTCAATCCCACTCTGCCACTTCCTGGCCACGTGGCCTCCGGAAGTTCACTTATTTTCTGGTACTTCTCAGGATGAACAATAATGTATGCCAGTGTGCTTTGCAAACTCTAATTTCCTAAAGATGGTGAATGCTGTAATCCTTTCTTCTTTTCCCCTTAGCTTTTTGGGTTTTGGACTACCCCTTCCTCTGGTTACCTGGTCAGCCCTTAACTGTTCAGGGAGAGCCCACTCTTATGGCCTTGTGCTGAGGCCACAACATACAAGACTGGGCAGGACTCAAGCCCACCTTGGCCAGTTCCCAACCAGTGTGTATACCTGGCACCACCTAGACTGTGCTCTGGATGGGCTAAGTACAGGCACTGCAGGAGACAGCACATGCTTCTCTGATGTCGTCTACCTCAGATGGCTTAGAAAACAGCGAAGCATCCAACACTGCCCATGGACTAAATTAATTTCCCTTTAAACACTGACTGAGTATTGAGTTAGCAGGAACTCTGATCAGTGCAAGATGTTCAGAGATGAGTAGGCTGCAGTTCCCAACTGCAGAATGCCAGGGTACATGGACAGGAAACTCAGGCATAGCATAATGAACTCACTCAAGTATTGAGTGCAAAAGAAACTCAATAGCCAAACTTAGTAAAATCAGTGAAATCAGGACAGGCAGGGGGCAGGAGAAATTGAGAACGTGTGTGCATGCACACACAAACACACACTTGTCTTCTGCCATGAAGCACAAAACCAACCCAAGGGCTCTAGATCAGACCCACGCCTTAAGTCTAGCACAACACTGCAAGATCTGCTTCTGTTAACTTTTCTAGGGACAAATGCCCCAGATGTAAATTTATAAGATGTTGCAGAGAACCGCAACTCTTCTCCCAAACACTGCCTTGGTATACAGCAGCGAAAAAAAGTATTCTTGCTGTAATCCTGACATCTGAGGTATCAGTCCTGAAAGAGACCTCAGAGCAAAAGCCAGGGCAGCTGGGCAAGTCGCTGTGTGCAGAGCGATGGGGCATTGAAGGCACATTCTGGGCAGGGGCTTGGGCCTGGCAAGGAGTTGGGAAGGCTGGGTCAACTGACTGACCAGCGAGGTCCAGTTGACTGTGGAGAAGGAGGGTAGGCTCAGTGCCAGCGCCCCTCCCCTCACCTGGAATTGGCGGCAGTGTCTTCGTCTTAAATATTGCAAGACATGGTCAGTTGCACTGATATTTTGGGGAACAGCATAGTGCTCGAACCCCTGGCATTGCCTGTTTTCTTCCAGCTCTGGCCATGGAGAAGTAAAAGAAAGGCTATGGGCAGGGAATGCTAGAAAAGCTTCTCCTTCCAGAAGGGAGAGAAGTGGAGAGCTGGTCATGAGGCCCTGCTCAGAGCTGCACTGTCGCTGCCAGTGGTCTCTCTTCCTTAGAACGTCAGGTGCTGTGTTGTGCTACTACGACCAATGTGCCCTGCCTGTTAGCAGCAACTGATTCAACAACTTTTAACCCCTGAGGCAATTCATTGTCCCAGAAGTAGCTTCAACCTGCCTTGTGGCTGACGCAGGGCGCCTGCCCTCCTTGCAGGTCATGGCGCATAGCATACGGGTCAGGGCTGTAAGCAGCTGGGCCACAGACCCTGAGAACATGACAGGCCACCTGGAACCTAGGCTCCCTTTCCACTGCAGGGGCTGCTCAGGCTAGGACAGCTGACAGACTGGCTGCAGGGGTGCAGCCGGACAGCGCCCTCCTTGGCCCACCAAGCCATCCAGACTATGGCCCCAATGGTGCCAGAGAGCCTGTCCCCCGCCTGCAGCACACGCTCTTACCTGCTCTTTGTGGGTCTGTTTTTGGTTGAGGAGAGCTGTTGTAGCACCAGAAAAGCAAAAGCAATCTAGAAATGAATGATAACCACCTGAGTTGATGAATAACCACAGAGTGCGTCAGAATACACTGCAAAGACCACACAGTGACATGCAGGTTTGCAGTGCCCCTCAAGCCGGGACAAGACTCAGAGTCTTGGAGACACAGTTGGTTCTACAGAGCTCACCAAACTCTTGCAAAGAGTACAAATGAATTCCTTCACTGAAACCTTGGAGTGGGAACACTCCTTACATCTGGTGTTTTCACCTGCAGGGCCCAAACCACATGCACGACAGAACCAGGTCTTACATACTATGGAGTTGAGTCTGGGTTCAAGAAACAGCCGCATCTTGAAACAGGAGGGAAGGGAGAGCTGGAAGGAGCTAAAGGAGTTGGGGGGCGGGGACACACCCTGCCCCCACTGTCCTGTCCCCCTTTAGCTCTGCCTATAACAAGAGTCAAATCCAGGCAGCCTTTGAGGCACAGCTCCTGTCCTCCACTATGCTGTAGTGTGGAGACCCCAGGCGGACACTGTGATAGCCACTAGAGGCTGCAGCCCGGGAGTGTGAACAATGACAGCAGGGGGCGGGGTTGGGGGTGAGGGGTGGGGTGTCAGGCATGCAGCCAAGCCAGGCAGACATTCCTAGAAGTGCCTTTTCCAGGAAAAGCCAGCATCAACTCAGTTCACTATGGCTCTGGTATGGGACGTGATGGGGGGTTATTTCCAGGGAAGCTGATGACATAAGCCTGAGCTCTGGTTGTTAAACTCCCTCCTCCACAGTGGGAAAAACCCACAACCCTGGTCCTTCTGTTGCTCAACTCCAATATGAGGCAGAAATACAAATCTGAAGCACCATCCTACCACAAGCTGTTTCAATGAACACAAGTTCCCTATTCCGGCTCTTTGTTTTAGGCAGCTGACTGTACTTCCATACAAAGACAGGTTGACACTTGTGTTACAAACTCACCAAATAGTGCCTCAGGGTGACCATGCCCAGTCCAGCCAGGCACCTAGGAGGAAACATGGGGCACATCCATGGAGAGACATCCTCTGAGTAGATTTTGCAAAGACACCAGTGCAGCCACTGTCCCCTTCCTCCTCATCGATTAGGGCCCTCCTTGGCCTGTCCCTCTCTGCATTAGAGACCAAGAGCTTGTGACATTCAGAGAGTACAAGAAGAGCCTTGTAAACCACACCACATGATGCTTGTTTTGGAGGTCTAAATAACCACTTCTCACTCCAAGAGTACAAGATTTGGAGGCCATGATCCCCATGGTGGGATCTGAGGCAGTGATGTTGAAAAGGACTCCCCTTGCTAGAATGGGGGCCCAGAGGTCTGGGTGAGCAGACAGGGCAGCTGCTCTTATTCTGAACCCAACGGAACCAGACCAGGCTTTTATGGACAACAAAGGCCACATGAAGGTAGGAAGGTCTTCCTTCCTCTCCACTGGCATGAACATGTATATGCATGTGTATGGGTAAAAAAAAAAAACAAACTAGGAAAGGCAAATACACTTGTATATGTTTGCTGAGAAAAAAAATGCTCCATTGTGTTTTTATAAAAAGCAGACAGGTAGAGTATTTTACTGGGCCCGGGTTCTAGAAAGTGACCCGAGATTAGACAGCTACTTCTTCCTGCTGCAGAACTGGTATGGGCCCATCAGACCCTGGCCCAGAGCACCTTCCAGCTGGAACTCTGATGGTGACGCCCCCACCCTGCCCAGAAGCACATGGAGGAATCTTCCTTGCCCCACACAGACATGGGTGGGCCTGATCCCCTGGCGACAGCCTCATGCTTGTACCAGTGATTCCCTAACTCTGATATTTGATGCACTGTCAATGTTAAAAATAAACTTGAGGGAATATGTACATCATATTTTTCATTTTGCCAGATAAGGCCATTTAAAAAGCAAATTAGAAGACAAAGATAAAACAAACAAAAAACCCTCTACCATTCACTACATCACTTCATAAAGAAAAATACACTACACTAAAAAAAATAAGAAGGATGCAGATTAAGACTAAAAGACAGTTTTATAGGTTGAGAAAGTGAAGTCTTATGAAAAACAGCATCTTCATTTTTCAGATAACTCTCATTTTCTCCTCAAGAAGCATGCCCACAGTCAACAAAGGAGCCATCTAGCTCTGATCCTGCCAAACCACTCTTTTATAATGGAAGTAAAGAAAAATGTAAATGAGAGAAAAAGAGAGCTGGAGATACAGCAGATATCAGCTAAACAAAAGAAAACACAGGCAAAAAGACAGGGAGGTAGAATAAAGCAAAGATGTCTTACTGGCGCTTTAAATACGAGCTCTCTGTATTGCTAATGTGTCTTCTCCCCACAAAAACCTCAAGAAATTTAGAGACCTGCTAGATTCTCAAACCACTGAATGTCACAGAGCATTACTTGATGATGCAACATAACTAACTCCATGGCCTGGTGGAGACCAAATGCCCTTGGACTTCACAGAAGAAGAAGAAACAAAGACAATTACTTGCTTCATGATGTCTAACAATGTCAATTTAACATATAATAAAGAATGAGCAAATACAAGTAAATATATACTTCCAACCATTCACTCTCAAAACACATTAATACCCTTTAATTGAGTGGACAGAAAATACTTTTTTTCAGAAATGCTCAGTACTCACATAAAACACTTTCACTTATATCATCTCACCTAATACTTCAGAAATTCTGTTTGACAGCACTTTGCAGATGAGAGAAGAGAGATTAAAATGACTTGCCTAACACAGCCCACAAAGAAAGCAAAAGCAAATAAACATTTCTAAACCCCTTAATTCACTAACCCATCCTCAGCTGGCCACTTGAGGAACATGCAGTGTGCACATTTGATACAAACTCTATAATGTCTGTAATTAAGACAAAATCATGCAAAACATACCACACTGGGGCTGTGGGGTTATTACAACTCTGAGAACTTGAACTTTTACATTTCCTGACCCAGCAAGGCTAGGTGGTTGGGGGAACTGAGCTGAAATTCTAATGTGTTAAAGTTATCTCAAACCAGGTTTCTGCATTTTAAGTTCCTGGAAGATCAGAGAGGGAGATTTGAGAGGATTAAGGCCAAGACAGAAAATTGACCTTTCTGAGCAGTTTGTAGCAACTGAATGTCAACTGACAATAGTCTGTCTCAAAGGTCACAAACTTCTTACTAAGCATAATTAGCCAGAATTCTTGTTGGTGCAGGGATTTGCAGGGAAAGATCTGAGATATAATGTGTTAAATGATATTCAAAGTTGAAACTCATTTTTAAAAACTGTGCCTAAGTTTAAAACAATAGCAATATGGTTTTCCAGAATTTATTTTGTCATTGAATAGAGAAACTCTTAAGGTATCAGGGATTAAAAATGGCTAAAGAGCTACTATTTCTAATTGTGTAGCACATTTTCCAAGTGATGAGTGTGATTTCTCTTGTTTCTGTTAACAAGAGCATTAAGAATATCTGTCTCCCCTCTGGCTGATGATACAGAAAGCAAAAGTTCTTTGTCAGTACCTAACATTTGATGAGTAACAAATTCGGGCTACCCAAAGAAAGGTGGGTGTTTTGCCTGCCAACTTTAGGTGAATCATTTCATTATACCATGAAAGCACACTCACCACTAAAAAGCATGGTATGCTCCCCCCATGAAACACTTGCAACAGGTAAAAAGAAACTCCAGCTGTTTCACAGCTTGTCTCTAAATAAACAGAGTGCACTCAGAGTTCCAAAGTCAACTCCATGTGTAAGTTAAGTACAAGAAATATTTATAGTGTCATGGACTTACTTAGGCATAAGCCTGGTTGTTGCTAATAGATTTAAAAATAAAACTCTCTCCAAATTATTACATAAGTGCCTATGAGCATAATAGTAAAGGACCCAACTTTTCCACCTTTTGATGGGCTTTGGTTTTAACATCCTTTTCCAACTTAAACAGAAGTCATACTGTTGTAGGACTTCACTGGAAACAGTGCATGAGCACGTTCTCCACACATCAGCCCCAAGGATGGTGCTGCTACAAACTACCCCAGCCTGTCTGTCCTGGGACCCCAGCCCATACTGTCATCCAATAGAAAGAGAGGTTAAAAAAGGCAAATAAAAAACTTAATAGGACCTCTTTACATATCTGGTTTAGGAGATAACTAAAAATTTTGGGCTAGTCCTCCAGCCTCAAATTCACGCTGGTTTTCACAGAAATTCTGGATTGACCCATGAGATGATAGAACTCAGAAAAAAAAAAACCTTTATGGAATAATATTCAACCAAAGATGGATATTTTCTATCTTTTGTAATAACCTGGATGGATTTGGAGAACACTCTCCTAAGTATCACTGAAATGGAAAAATGACCACCACATGTGCTCAATACTAATTTGAAACTATTCAATTAACAACTCATGACCACATGAGGGAAAAACTCAATTAAATTCAAGAAGGGGAGTGGGGGTAGAGGGTTCCCACCTGATAGGAATAATACACAGGTGTATGGCACACTTCCTGGGTGATGGACTCAACTACCACTCAGATTTTACCTTATAAATGCGAACAATGTAACCTAATCCTATGTACCCTCATATTAATCTGAAATAATTTTAAAAAAAAGGAAACCATCATATGTCTGCTTCCCTTATCTCCCAAATCTCTCAAATAACTAAAGTAGGTTCCTGAATGCCAAAACTTGTTACTTCAAATACTTTTTCTGTAACTCTCAAGATACATTAATACACTTTGAATAGGATCCGGTTTTAAAAGTGCCTTAGAGTTCATAGAGAACACTTTCACATACATGATCTTGCCTACCAAAATGCTAAAGACAGACATTTTTCAGATAAGAGAACTAAGGCATAGATGGTTTAAAATGATTTTCCCAAGGTAGATAAAACTTGTTTTAAATTAGAGACTTTCTAACATCTAGGTCTACTACTTACTTGTCTATAGCACAGGACCACTCAATACTTACATAATTATTCATATCAAAGACAGCACTTGGCTCCTGGCAAAGCTGAGGAGTCCTGGGGACAGCTTCAGGACAGGTGGCCATCTACCCTGACAGCGACCCCAGAATGGGTTACAATTTGATTCTTCTTTAGGAATCAAATCACTAATTAGATATTGACAGGTTTAATAGCACATTAGAATCCTGGCTTGAGATAAGAGCAGAGCAACCATTCTAAAAATAGCCACCAAAACATGGGCAGAAGATTGCTGCGGTCTTCAGAGAAAGGCAGTGGCTCACTTCCTTCCGCACACACCATGCCCTTCCAACCACTTCTGTTTCTTGACACGACTAGTAACCAAGGAAGTTCTCTAATGCTGCTTCTCCTTCCAGGCCTAGGGTACTACTTTATTTTCCTAGTAAAATCTCCCTTCCACCACCCTCAATCTTTAAGTTTCACTTTTCTGTGAAATATGAACGATCTGTATGGATACACAGCCCCTAGGTAGCACAGTGGCCTCAATCCCCCACGTCCTATGCTTTTCCCTGACCTGCCACCTCAGCCTCATCCACATCAATCCATTTGACACAACCTGTGATTTCTTTGCTCTGCAGCAGTGAAAACTCTGCTGGACCAAGGTTGGCTAATGGTCCAGTGTTTGATGATTTTCAGGGAGGCTAGACACTTAATGCAGAACATTAGGGAATGTGGTCTGTATTCCTGATAGGTGGTAGGTAGGATTCCTGTGCACCAGTGCTTGCGGGCACAAAGAATGAGTCTGCACAAGCCTGCAGATTCCCAAATTCACAAATACTACCACAGTTTACGATTCTCCAATGGAATCCAGTAGCATGGAATGCTAGGAGGGTTGTTGTGTCTTCTTGCTCCAATGCATAGTACATGACCAGCTGAGAGTCAGAGAACAGGCCCAGAGGGATGCCCAACATGGCTAAGTACTTTACTTCTGCTCCAGACTTTGCCAGGTCAAATCCGTGCTTCAGGAAAACTGTACTCAATTCCACATCATGCTATTTCTGGGTCCTCTCTGGACAGCCAAGCGTGAATGTTAAAACCGTAACTATCCTGGGTCTCCAGAGCTCTACTCCCATCCTGCCAAAGCCCACTCCCATCGAATTGCTATTATCTGGAAAGGGAAGCAATTAGGAATCTCTATCAGTGTAAACAGAACTAAAATGACACCAGAGATTTATTCAGCTGTGAAGAAACAAAGGTCTGGACTTTCCTTAACTAGGAAGGTCTATTCCCTCAACTTCCCGGGAAGTATGCTGTCCCTTACACAGCCACTAGCCTCATGTGGCCACTGGGCACTTGAAATGCAGCTGCTATGAACTGAGATGTGCTGTGAATATAAAAAAGCAAACCAGATTTCTGAAACTTAGTATGGGGGAAAAAAAGATGTAAAATACCTCAATTTCTTTTTTATATTGAATACATATAGAATTGATAATATTTTAGATATATTGGGTTAAGTAAAATATATTATTAGAACTAATGTTGCCTGTTTGTTTGCTTTTTAAAATGTGGCATCTAGAAAATTTTAAATTACTTGTATTTGTGGCTCATATTCTATTTCTATTAGACAGTTCTGCTTTAGAGAAAACCCAACAGGTTCCTTAAGGATTTGCGTCTAGAGAAATGGCAATAACGCTAAAGGTTTGGTTTAAGTTATCCTCTTTAAAAATCAGGATAAGGATATATCTTGTGTATATCCTTTCAGTCCTGCTGCATTATATGGACACAACAAATGTCACACAGTGGCACCTTGGTCCCAGGCTGGCCGGTGCTGACCTCTGTAGGCTCACATCCTCCTCCCTGGGATAACATCCAGGGTTGGTGGGCTCTGACTACTTTGCTTTACTTGACTTTACCATTCTGTACTCATTTTTACTATCTCCAAATTATATAGGAAAAAAAAAAAACTTACAGGTTTTGAGATGGTGAATCCGCTGCCGGGATGCACAGGTATTTAACTCCCTGTAGAATCATAAAACAAATAAATTAATTAAAAAGATGATACTCAGTGGAGAAAAGTACTTAAAGGAACTATTTACTTGGGTCAAAAAATAAAAAATAAAAAGGAGAAGTTTTTTCACTTGCCTTTAGTTGCCAAGGAACGGGGGAAACTCTTTAATTAAGGTTCCTGGTTATTTTCCATGACCATGCATAGAAATACTCATGATTTAGATTGTAAATAGCTTGCAGGTTTGGGCAAAATTCAAAGGGTGCATCAAAAAAGTGAAATAGCTGAGTACTTTTCAGTGTGTCAACAAGTTTTACAATTATCATCTCAGATGCTTGCTTATGTACCTCAAACTTACTATATATTTAATGTAGGATCCTCAATGTTCAATTAGGAAGTACTGTAGTAAAAATCATAACATAATGACTGAAAACTATAATGTCATGTTATAGCTTTCTCTGCCAATTTTAGTATCATGACAGTTACAGTTTCACTGACATACTTGATTGGTGCTTATGCCCTGGAAACAATTTGGTTTATTTTACTTGGTTTTCAGAACATTAAAATTTTATGTACAAAAGTGGTATTTCTAAAGTACGACTCAATTTGGAAAAAATGATTTCACAGTTCTCTATGAAATGCTAAAGACAATTTACGTAAATCTATGCTACAAACATCATGCTAAATTTGACTTTTACAAAAAACCTGGTTGGTTCTCCTTCAGAGGGATTGAAAGAATAGTTCAGGCTTGGCGCCTGTGGCTCAATGGGCTAAGGCACCAGCCACATACACCAGAGCTGGCGGGTTTGAATCCAGCCCGGGCCCGCCAAACTATAATGACGGCTGCAACCAAAAAATGGCCGGGCACTGTGGCAGGCGCCTGTAGTCCCAGCTACTTGGGAGGCAGAGGCAAGAGACTCGCTTGAGCCCAGGAATTGGAGGTTGCTGTGAGCTGTGATGCCACAGCACTCTATCC